>QVRM01005597.1:0-140000 GCA_003439945.1 Dermanyssus gallinae | reverse complement strand
CTAAATTGGAAACCATGCAAACCAATTTAAGAGTGGCCGGTCTGGGTCTCGAACCCGGTCCTCCCGAAGGCAAGGCAAAGGCTTTGCCACTAAGCCATCTTGCTCGGTTTAACTATGACAACCGTGATCAGAGCACAATAGCTCGCCAGGTCAAGCCGCCACATGGTAGATAGATGGATAGATACGCACGCACGCACACACCCACACAGAAACCTTATTGTGGTAATAGTAACTAGTCAACGTTATGTCAACGTTCATTTCCTAATAAGTGTTGGTACTATCGCTTCTGCTTCTACTACTAGTTAATGATGTGCTTGCACGTCATAGTGTCACCATAACCCCTCATTGTTACGTCGTCGACTTTGTTGTTGTTGTAGTGGCGAACGTAGCATTGGAACAAATGTTACAGGTGCGCTTCCTACTACACGGGAACCCCGCAACGAATAATAGACAAAATAATAGATAGCAAGATATACAAACAGGCACGCGGCCTGCAGTAATGATAACAACAGCAGCAACAACAACCGAAACAACAACCGCGACGACGACGACAACAAGAACAACAACAGCAATCACAACAACAACCAAAACAACAACAGTGACGACGACGACAACAACAGCAACAACAACAATCACAACAACAGCGACGAAAACAACAACAACAACAGTAGCGCTAACAATAATAAAGATGAAAAATAACGGTACCAACAACAGTAGCAGCAGCCTAACGAATATTAAGAGCACGAAACGTAACAATAGCAACAACAACAACAAAAACAACAACCACAAAAACAATACCAACATCAACAACAACAACATCGGCGGCAGCAGCAGCAGCAGAAACCAAACCAGCAGCCAAATAACCTGCAGCAACCGCCGTTGCTGCAACGATAAGAACGCGACAACAACAACAACAACAACAATAACAACAACAACGACAACAACAATTGTTTGGCTGTCCCTTGGGGAGACCGAACAGGCTGCTCTAGATCATCATGGTCAATGATTCATCAGCACCGGCTCCATATGGCATGCTTCTTGCTTTCCAGCTCCTTACTGATTCTGCTTGTTATTTGTATCGTTGTTGTTGTTCTTGTTGTTGTTGTTATTTGTATCGTTGTTGTTGTTATTTGTATCGTTGCTGTTGTTATTTGTATCGTTGTTGTTGTTGTTGTTATTTTTTCGTTGTTGTTGTTGTTGTGCTGTTGTTGTTATGGTCGTCCTCGTCGTCCTTGAGAAATCCGCATCGTCCTTCGTTGAAATCCACGAATACAATCGAAAAAACGTATGTTTCATGGTCGTCAACATCGAATGGGAGCTGTAGTGCCTCGAAGTTTCTTTCGAGTGGCCTGTTTTCCACCACCCGCCAATGATGGTGTTGTTATCGTGATGATATTGATGACCGCTCCTTCTGGTGACGGCAACAGGCATCGTAGAAGGACGCAGACAACCTCTGCTGATGAAGTCCTCAATGAAGAACCGTAACCACACCCCCCCGCCCCCGCGGCCGCGAGTGCTAGTTTACGCCAACTCTGGCTAGCAGTGGTAGTTAACAACAACGCTTGTTAACGCTTCATTTTTCTTCAACTAACGACCGCGCCTATGTTTTTCGGTCGCGGCTGTAAAATTAAGGAAATGAATTGGAAACAAAATTACGACCGTAAAAACAAGAGCTGACTAATATAGTCAGCTCTATTTTTTACAGTCGTCGTTTTCAGCTTCAATTTGTCCTCGAGGCAATGGGTACCAGTGTACTGCACTCTAAGAGCATCATACGTGCACGTGCTCAACAGCAAACTATGACAGCCACTCAATCCCACCCCCGGGGGCCGGTGTTTCGCCCTTCGACCCTCACGCTGTCAAGGGGCCATTTAATCATTCTGGTCGCCGTTGTCTATTTTCACTAATTGTTACATTACGTTGTGCAATGTCGTGGTGATGTTTTATTATTATTATTATTATTATTCGATTGTACAGCAGGTTGTGTTTTGTCTGCTTGTTTTTATCACTTGCACACACTGTTGCCACTGCTGGTGGCATTTCGTGTAATTTTCTCTGCAAAATGGCCATGGTTGACTCACCGCACTGAGAACAATAGAGTGCAATATCAACGGACAGTCGGAGGAGAGACCCCAGTAAACCTAAGCCTCTAGCCAACAAACCAATGATTGATCACGGCTTCGCAAATCGGCAGCGTCCGTGCTTACCAGAACTCTGGTCTCGAGCAATCGAACATTGACGATCGCTGTTCAACAAATTGAAGCTGTCATTTGTCGTCTGTTTAACCTTCTGCAGTCTGTTCGCGTGTGTGTGTATACTATAGTCGCGGCGCATGTTACGGTAAGAATGTCAAAGTTCACAACGTTATGCGGCTATCTCAATAACACTAAGATTTCTACGAGTGTTGACTCGTTACTACTTCTTAGCAGTCGCACGTAAAGCGTAATCGCGCTGCACTGCTTGGCGTAGTCAAGGCGTTCCTGTTACCAGCTGCTGCCTTATGGTGCACGTGTGTAGTTCACCAGGTGGCCTACTGCCGAACACCTGCGGATCGCTTGACGTCAGTCGGATACAGCTGTCGCTTCCGCTAACAACCGCAGTATGAAGGACAACAACAACAGCAAGAACAACAACAAGAACAACAGCAACAACAACAACAACAACAGCAACAACAACAACAATAACAACAACAACAACAACAACAACAACAACAACAACAGCAACAACGACAACAACAGCAAAAACAACATCAATCCCAACAACAACAACATCAATTCCAACAACAACAACAACAGCAAAAACAACAACAAACAACAACAACAACAACAACAACAACAACAACAACTACAACAGCAACAACAACAACTACTACAACAACAGCAACAACAATAACAACATCATCAACCCCAACAACAACAACTACAACAGCAACAACAACAACAACTACAACAGCAACAACCACAACAACAACAGTAATAGCAGCAGCAACAACAACAACAGCGGCAGTAACAGCAGCAACAACAAAAAGCTACGGTTGCCACAATATCCAGAGTCAGTAACAAAAGCCAGTAGCAACAACAACAGCAACAGCACCGGCTGCGGCACCACGAGATACAAGAGCGAAAACGACACCATACTCATATGCATAACTTGACGACCTATACAAACAAAAAAACACCCGCACCGCCTTCCCCCCTGCCTCCGTCTATACACACACACACGTATGCATAACTCGAAAAACAGTTAGTTAGTTACTTACCTTGTGCTAATCGTTGACAACGTTGTTCGACGTTGACGGTCACCGATCAGAACAATCCTCGCAACAACACCTATTTCTTGTTGCTGCTGCTGCTGCTTCTAATGATGATGATGTTGCAGCTGTTGCTGTTCCCGCTGTTGTTGCCGCTGCAGTAGTTCCTGTTGACGACCCTGCTGTCCTGCTGGCAGCTGGCAATCCAGTCCTGCCACCGCAAGCAGTCCTGTCAATGTGGCTGGTTTACTACTACTACTACAACTACCACACTACTACTACTACTGCAACAACTACTACTATTACCGCTATGACGACAGCCGCACAGGCCAGGACCAGACCAACACACGGACAACAGGACAGCAGAAGGCAGCCTGACTGTCGTTCGTGCGTGGAACGTACCACGCAGGACACACGCAACCCAAATCCACCTAACCCCCCACACTCAACACGCAGCCACTCACCCAGCACACAACAATCAGGCAATACACACAACCAACCACCACCACGACCACCGGTGTTCCTTAGGTGTTCCAACCGGTCGCCGACGGACAACACTGCATGTCACCGACCCGCCGAACGCCGCACGGGCAATCAACAACTACAATACGCCGCGATGATAACAGCAGCTACAGCAGCAGCAGAGTCGACGACGACAACAACAACAACAACAACTACAGCAGCAACAATAGCAACAAGAACAACAACAACAAAATGGTAAACAACACCGACGACAACAACAGCACCGACGACGACGACGACGACGACAACGACGACGATTAGAGCACCATTACACGTCTGCGCCCGTCGCAGGCCTTCGTGTAAAGCACGCTCGGTGGTGAGGTCGTTCTTATTGTTGTTGTTGTTGTTGTGCTTGTTGTTATTGGTGAGTGGCCCTTCTGCTGTTGCTCTGCTGGCCATTTGTTGCCGTTCCCGTACAAATAGTAGTGGTTTTTCCTGTTGTTGTTGTTGTTGTTGTTGTTGTCGCTGCTGATATCGTTGTTGTTGTTGTTGTTCTTGTTGTTGTTGCTGCTTCCGCATGTGCTGTTGTTATTATCGTCGTTGTTCCTGTTGTTGCCGTTCTTGCGGTTCACCTCTCCTTCTCGTTTTTGTCTGCATTTCCCTGCAGAGAAAAGTGGCTTGCAAGTGTTGTCCTCTTTCCTCCTGCTGCTGCCGCGGCGGCGGCGGCGGCTGCTATTGATACTCCAGTCGTCGTCGTCGCTGTTGTTGTTGCTCTGGTGCTCTCTCCTGCTACAGAGACTGCCTTTTCTTTTCCTTGGTGCCTTTTCTTCCGTGCCTGCTTTTCCTTCCAGTTCTCCTCGTACGTAATGATAATAATAATAATAATCATAGTAACAGCAATAATAATGATAATAGTAATAATAAAGCAACAAATAGTGAAAAGAAGCTTGGCCTCGGCCACTGGGACAGCGATAACGACAGAGGCAACGGCACGGCTGGGCCGGGGGGAGCTGGGGGGGGGGGGGCTGCCTGTTGTGTCAAACTACCACTACGATAGCCGCCTGTTTGCCTGGCTGGCTGGATAACCGCCTGTCTGCTTGCCTGCCCGCCCGCCCGTTGCAGCTGTCCCGAGTCCGGAGCGCCGCACCGCATGGATGGATGGATGAACGCATTGCTGCTTGCCCCAGAGCCGAAGGGAGGAGGGCGCAGCTGCCTCCGCCGCTGCTGCTCCTGTTGGGGCTGCCACCGTCGCGCGCCCTCCTTGAGGGCGCCATCACCATCACCATCATCAGCATCATCGGAGAGGCCGAGTACACGCAGACTGCAGATACGCCGGTCAAACAGCAGGAGAAACAATACCAAGGAGCAGTAACGAGCAGGAGTAGCAATAGCAACGATCCTAGTAGCAGGAAAGGAATAGAGTCATAGTGGTAGTATGGGGAGAAATAGCAGACTAGTAGCAGTAGTATGGGATGAAATAGTAGCACAGTGGTGGTATCAGGATAAGAAATAGAAGTAATAGTAGTAGTGGGCGTAATAATCGTAGTAGTGGTGGTAGCAACAAGAGTAATAGCACCGGGCCTAGACATCGTTGTCGCCTCCTCAGTACAGAGAAGGTCCCTTGGGGCACCTCAGAGCCAGGGGAGCTTGGTTCTGGCCAGAGAAGAGTAGATCCACCATAACCTCCGCTCTAACAAAGAAGTAAGAGAAGTATGCGGATATGATTCAGAACGGCGCTACCAAGATGGGCCCTAACGCTTAGCGTGTTAAGTTACCCGCGTCCGGCACCTGCCTGACGGTGCCACAGGTTCAGGAAACTGGGGCAGCCTCGCCAACGTCAACAAATATTGCGAAAACTACTAACTCGAAGGACAGACCTCTTTTGAGTTTAAATATGAAAAAATTAACCACCAAAGACTCGAACATTTTTATAAACAATAACTTACATCACTAAAATGCGTCATATAAACGGCAACTGCTACATAAGAGCCGCGCTCTGCTTCAAAAGACTCGCAACAGGCTAAATAAACACCGACTTGTTCAGTGAGCCCAACAACGAACCGTACATAGACATCAAATGACTGGCATTGTACTTAACAGCCGATGCCGCCTTGAAGCCACAGGGCACGGCAGTGGCAGCGGTAAGACGCGGCTAATATTAGACGTTGTATTCCTGCTACTATGCCGGCGCAAAATCCTACCGTGCTTAACACTAGTTCTGGTTCTGCTTTACACAGGTTCTCCCAACTTCCACAATCTTGGGCGATCTTCGTGCACCGACCTAAAAGTAATGCGCGAGATTTTACAACGGGATACTTCAAGAGGAAGAAGTCACGAGCATGCTCTACAATGTTAAAGTCTCTTCCAAACGGAAGGCGGTTAAAGTTGCTTTAATCTCGCATACTGTTCATGTATGCCGACGGATACTAGCAATGCCGTAACGTGTCATGGCGGGTTACCCTACTTAGGCACATAAAACAAGAAGGTCTCGGTTTGCCTCGTTCTATGATATCTGACTACCTTGAATTAAAGCATAAACTTAATGATGTTGTTTTTTCATTTATATTGTCCTTTGTCTCTGACGGGCTTACAGTCGCGGTGAGGCACATCTTCAATGCACCTAGGGCCGGGCAAGTTGAGCTATCTAGGATTTCCCCTACAGCTATTGTGGCAGCATGGCCGCTAAGGCTCAGTGGTACGGCTCAATATCTACTTTTAATAAGCATCGCTCAAAGAAAATTCAGTCAACATCGGGGTCACTTCCCCCTGAATCAGAAAATCGTGACAAGAGAACGGCTGGAGTGCCGCTTTTTTAATATATAGCCTACAACATGGAGATCTCACACCTTAAAATCACTGTCGAACGGTGCGGAAGTTGGCCTACGACCTTGTAATCACGGTCCAAACCAAGACTAACAACTACTCGAGAACGAAGCCCGCTGGGGGTTCTAAACCCCGCTCCCGCTAAAGTGAAGCCATCTTGCTTATAAGCCCATATCGTCCTAGAAGAACAATGAGTCCGGCAAGTAAACCCAACCCGCCCGTTAAGCCAGTGCCTGGATAGAGGCTTTAAAATGCCTTCGCTTCCCTAGGCCCACTAAAAACGACTGAACCATTCAGTTACATGGCCCGACTAATGCCAAACACGTTTGGGCTGCGCGAAACCTACCGGAAGCTCCCTGTCTCGGCTACGAGTCAATGGTTCTGTATGGGATCTTAAAGGGGCAATCAAACGCTCTGTCTCGTCATATTAATATTTGGCTTCTTGGGAACGCACAACCGCTCTTCGTACCATCAGGGGCTACGTAGCAGATCCTTCCCAGGACGAGCCCATGGGACTAGAAGGCAGGAAAAAGGCGCCAATTCTGAAAAACTCCCAGGTGGCAAAGGGACAACCCGCCAGAACACACTGGAGCTATAGCTGCGCAAAAAGAAAATCGCCTAGGGCACCGCTCCTCGGTCGGGAGTTCGAACTCTTTTTCGGCCCACAATGCACTTACTTTCTAGGAGGAAACTATTGTCACTCCCAACCGCACGATACTAGTCTGTCCGATCTCCTAAAGGAATCAACTTGCTGAAGGAAAAAAATCCAGCACTCGTTACCAGATTTCACAACACAGAAACAACGAGCAAGACCTTCTAGAAAGAATTCAGCAAAAAATCACGTAAACGTCAAGAAACGAATCCTTGTAGCCAAGCTAACCCGGTATGCGGATTGAGCTTTTAAACTGCTCGAATGAAGTCGACAGCGCCGCCTCTTCTCTTTGACCATATAGGGTGAGCCACTGTTTCTCCCATTTCCTCATCTCATTGTTTGAACCCCACTAGACCTCCAGTTACCGCGGCCGCTCTAGCTGAACCGTGGAATATTAGATTCGTTGTCACGGAAAATGCATGTCACTGCCGTTTTTAAAGACCCTACATGTACCTTTCCGCTTGTCATTGTTGTAATTTTGGTGTCGTTGTGTTCGATACTGTCGTTTTTGCTGTTGTTGATGGCGCTTTAACTGTCCTAAAATCAAATCGCAGCTGGGCACGCCTTAATTCAATAAACGCTATCAACGATATTGTTGCTGTTGTTAGCCGTTTAATTTGTCGCCGCGTCGATAACTGCTGGCTTTTCGCACAGCGCTACTGCTGGTTTAGTTACCAGAGGCCACTGCGGCAAGACGATTGGGGGCCCAACAATTCCTGTACACAAATGTAAGCACAGAATACGCTCACATGGCAGCACGTTTTTATTTCTCGCCATTGGTATCTTTGCTGCAATCCTACGCGAAGTCAATCCACAAGCTATGGGCCTTACAAAGTTGTATTTTTCTTAAAAGCTGTAAGATTTGCATCATAAAATACTGGTAGACAAAACTTAGGTAAGGTGCCGTTTAACACTCTGTCGTTATATCTGCAATATGCTCAAACCTGTTAGCAGGCATTCTGAAAAGGGATTAGTCTGATTCTGTATTATTATTATTATTATTATTATTATTATTATTATTATTATTATTATTATTATTATATTATTATTATTATTATTATTATTATTATTATTATTATTATTATTATTATTATTATTATTATTATTATTATTATTATTATTACCATTATTATTATTATTATTAAAAACAGCTTCGCCCCAAGGTCAAATATGTTAGCACGTCAAGATGTTCGGATTCTATCTCAAATCCAGCGTATGAATATAGTTTATCACTTTTGTTTAAATCCGACCAACATCAAGGAATTCATTTCCAATCCTCAAGATTGTCGTTCGTAATAAGCAGAACTTACTTGTATGGCTTATGCCGAGATAGATAAAGCTGCATTGTTTTTACATGCACAATTGTGACGTTAGCCATATTCAAGCCCGTTACTGAATGCGCAACTTTGAGTGCATGCACCAACATATCCCTCATATTTATATAAATTGATTTGCATATATAATCTATGCTAATCTAATTGTATAAACTATCGAGACAGCAACTTGAAAGGAAAAACGTTTTAGAAGCGCGAACTGGTTCATAATAATAATAATAATAATAATAATAATAATAATAATAATAATAATAATAATATAGTTTTATCAGATACAGTGAAACGTTAGCAAACCAGGTGTTGTTCTAAAAAGCAAAACACGTCGCTTCAGAAAGGCCAAGTGGTTTGCGGCGTGATTTTTTCCTGCGTAACTTGCGCGTTAAGCAGCGGCAGTCGGAACGCTGGCAGCGAGGTCGAGCACGAGAGCGCCACGGTGCAGAGACGTGACGGGGCTCGTTGCGGCTATATACAATATAATTACTTCGTCAGGCCGTTCGAGGCCGTTGGTTGGATGGTTTGGCATTCGGAAACAACGGCCTTAGCGTGATTTTCAACGTGTGAGAGCCTCTCTTGTTGGCTGACTGGCAAGCTGGTGGCCTGACTTGTTGTCAGACCGCTGTGCATGCCCAGTATAGGCAGGGCACAATAGGCGTATCTGGACAAAGTGGACCTGTGGATGCTGTCACCGGCCTGCGGTGGACACAGATTAACGGTGCCACTTGCTGAGTGCGCAGTTGACGCAGTTTGCCTCGAGCGGTTACGTGGAGTTCAGTTACGGGCCTCACGAGGCTAGTGATGTTCTGGCCGCAGTGCACCGACACGGGTCGCAGGCAAAGCCCGTCGTCTGGTTAACGACAAACTTCAATACGGCCGCAATAAGAGAAAGAAAGAGCGAGAGAGACAGAGAAGGGGAGGGGGGGTAGTTTATTGCACCGCAAAACACAGAGGCATCGCATAGTTATTCTAGGATCCAACGACTTAACCGAGAGAAGAATACATATTAGTCAGCGGTCCGCTGTACTTATTCAACGGGTAAAAAATCGGTGGCAGCAAAAATTGTGCTACGTAATACTACTAGGTCGTTTTTATACCGCATTACTTTTCAATATGCTTGTGCCTGCGAAACTTGCTTGGACGAAGAATTGTTCTAACTAAGGTTGAGATCTAATTAATTTAAACAAATTGTTCTATGGAGTGAAAGGGCGTGGTTATACGTGGCTGATCGCCGGAGGGCAATATCTCAGTGTCAGAAGCAATAAAAAAAAGTGAGAAAGCCGAAACTGGCTACCATGCGCATAGAGATGAAGCCGCCCTTGAGCAATACGCTTGTAACTGCCAAACCCACTTGGGCTTAATTTATTGAAGATATATGGACAGTTGTGTATATCATAATTTAGACAAAAGCAGGGTATCAGCACGAAAATATGTTTCTTTATAATTTAATAATTTTATTTAAAACGTTTTAATCTGTTAAAAGGATGTGATTGGATTGTTGACGAACTGTTTTTTTTAAATCTAGACTGAAAAGAAGCCAAACGTGGCGGGCTATATCTATGTCAGAGACAATAAAAGTAAGTGAGGAAGCTGAAACTGGTTAGACCTCGCGTAGAGAGATAAATGAGTCGTCCTTGAGCAGGCTGCAGGCAGCTCCTAGCTGTGGTACCGAGAATATACTACGCCTAATTGAACGCAGTTCATTTGCAGGTTCAGCGACGAACTCGTTAAGGATCACGTGTCTAATAAGGCGTAATCTCTCCAGACTATAGACGACGTAGTTAAAGAAGGCGAATCAGTTGCATGTCCTAAGGTGCAGAGAGCTCATTTAAGGTTTCGCCGAGGCGTTGGGTCGCCGCACGGCAACTCCGCCAGTAGCAGAACGTCAGAATGGGCTCACAAAGCTCCACCATCCGATAACTTCTTTCGTTGCAGCAGAACGACACATAGTTTAGGAAACTGGCCACATAGAACGAAAAGTATAAATGTTACGACTGCGCTGTAGGGGGGACATCCAAACAAAATGTGCTTAAAAACAAACGAACACAAGTTCCGGATCAACCGCCGGAGGCAACAACAACAACAACAATGAGAACGAGAACGTATTTTGGCAGCTGCATTTGGCAGCAGAGGATTTAGATTGTGGTGGCGGGTGCATTCCGGGGGTGCTTGTGTCTTCTGATGACATGTTACTACTGGCAACACAAACGAAACAAGAACACACGCTGCCGTTGGTGGAGCTTCTTGCAGCGACTGAGCCCGAATATCTCAAGAACCAATGCAGAGAAAGGCAAATAATTTGTGCAGGGGACCTTCAAGGGACTGTGAAGGGGTCGTGTATTGTGATTAGATAATAGAGGAATTGTCCAATAGAGTGAGCAAGCGCCATACGTGGCTGGCCGCCAAAGGGCGCTATCTGTGTCGGAGACAACATAAGGAAAAAAACCGAAACTAATAAAACCGAAACTGGCAATCCCACACGTGCAAATTCATGTGTCCTCCTTGAGCAGGTTCTAGGCGGCTGGATGAGAAGTTTTCCCGTAGCCGCGGGATACGTAATATGAATTAATTACACTGGCGACATATTTTAGCCCTAAAATGCCTAGATAATAAAAGGGATGAATGGAAAAATGATTCTTGGTAGATTCTCCTACCAACTCACTATATAACACTATCTATTTTATGAGCTTTTACTTTAACGAAAATTATTTGATTACATTACATAAATTTTTGATTACATTACATAAATAAAAAAATCCCGAGCGAGTCGTTGGATAACGGCCTGACAAGCCGTGATAGGCATACAATATTAGGCGAAAAAGACAAATCGAAATTGATAGTGGATGGGAAAGGCGCATTCCACATTTGTGTAATCCTGCACAAGTTACAGAAATCTATTAATGATCGGCACCATGAAAGTTCTATGACTTGTGGGCGCGATAGGTGGTAGGTTTGCCATAATTAGGGAGCTAAACAGTTTCAACAAAGATCCAAGTGGATAGTGACTAGCCAGATATATATATATATATATATATATATATATATATATATATATATTATTGAGTTCCAGTAACATTTTAGTTAGATAAATTATACACATGTACATTAGGCGCAATTAGCTTCAAGATATGAACTACTCTATTTCTACAAAAACTAACTAACCCCAAAACTTGTTTCATAAAGCAAGATCTAACTTCCTTCATTAACTGTAGATCTGCCTCCCTTAATTTCTCCAATATGAGTAAGATATCGAGTGTTGCGATTAATAATGTTTAATCGTTTCGTATTGACAGCATTTGCGCGCAGCACTTTTAATTGCTGCTTCGGTTTGGTTTTTATATGATTTTAGAATTTGTATGGGCACAATGAGGGGCTGCCTCGAGGATACGCTCGACTGGTAGCACTCCTCACAATCCCAAGTGTTGTTAATTATTTAAATTTCCCTGTAACCATAAAATTAAATAATAAACCTTTGATTTTAGAAACTGCTACCATTCGGCGTTATAGTAATACGCCTACTTTTAAACAAAATAATTTATTCTAAATTTACAAAATATTCTACATTACTCTTAGTGCGAAGAACGTCGTCTTTCGTCAATCGAGCGCCTAATCGAAGCGCCTCGCCGGCTACTCTCGTTTGCCAGGTAATTATAAGCCCCATCTCGTATTCCCCCCAATTCAATCAGTCTCCCAAATCCAAGTTTAACCCTAAACAGACTCCCGCAATGTCATTTGTGTACGCTAGATAGCTTGCCCACTCTTATATAGAAGCCCACGCCTACATAAAAGTGGCGAAAAAAAGCAACGCGCTAAGCCTCTATTTAGGAAAGGTCCCAAAAGCTTTAACGATCGTTAAGGACCTCTTTCCATGTCCTGCTTCTCAATAATTCCTGCTTCTCGGCGCTTGGTAAAAGGCGGCCTTGAGATCTATCAATACCGTGTATGAAGTCCCGTCGGTTCGGAGAAGGTTCCCAAATCTCTGCTAAGAAATTGACGCACGGTCGTATGGGTTGACTGCCATCTTCTAAAGCCATGTCATTCCTCTGGTCTATAACAGATAGCACATGCACGCTATGCTGCCGACGGTAACAGCTCCGCCGGGCTCAACACGACCTGTTGGGTGTGCACACACATACTGTGGCGGCCTTTCCTGCCTGAGGATTAGGTAACGGACGAGCGGGGTTTCGCTCGACCATTTCGCTCGAGTTACCCTGCACAGCCATCGTTAATTCTAGGCCGATCGAAGTTTGACCAGCCGGGAGACGCAACCGTCCGCGCTCTAAGAAGTGGACGTTGCAAACCTGGCAAGAGTTAAGGCCAGTCGTTTATCAATCGTTTGCATCCGACAAACATTTCATCGACTTGCCAGTCTACAGAACAGAGACGGCAGCTGTTTCACGGGTCAGCTGATGCAATAATCCGACGCCGATTTCTGCAAAAAGTTTAAAAACAACTCCCTCTAAGTCCCTAATGCTAATAAGTTCATCTCACATTTCGATTTCAAGGAACAACAACAATACGAGATTGCTCTAAGCTTAATCATTCAATAACGTTCATAACGAGAAGGACGAACACAATAACTAAATCAGGAACACTTGTAGAATACGGGAGTTGAATAAGCTAGACAGATTGGACCATTTCTAGTGTCTATGTGTCACTCAGAACATGAAAGATCTAGGAGCGCTAGGCAAGTCATCAGATTAGAGTTGTCGAGCACGCTCACGCCCATGATTCTAGACGCACTGCCATTTCATTTACGTATGGAATTCGCACGTGCATACGAGAGCAGAACCACGAACATTGGCGATGCACGCAAGCTAAGCGTACTATTGGAGTTTGTCGAACGTGAGGTGAGAGCGAAGCGAACCGCCGGCAACGGCAGCCGGAACTCTCACCATCGCTTATAGCAGGCACGTCAGTCCCTATACTGACGTGCCTAAAAGCGTATAAATGCCCACACCAGACACAGTTCTCAGTACGATATAGATAAATGTAGTTATGCATTTGAAAACATTTATGTCCGGTACAAACGATGCACACGCGTGTTCTGTAGGAGCAATCATGCTAGCCAAAAATGCAACGTACAGTTATTGTCAATTGAAGCGAAAATGGTTAGAGAGAAAAACGTGTCTTTTTAACGTCTGAGACATATTCATACGGTAGTAGTGAAAATGTAGAGCAAACAATATCAAATGTCGAACGTGTAAAGGCAAACATTGTAAAGACATTTGTCCCAAACTGCAAACCAATAGGGGAAAAAACAACAGGTCTAACACATTACACACACACACACACACCACTACTACGAAGATCCAACATCACAATTCGCAAAATCGCGCTCCAAACGAGGTTTCCTAGGGTCGTGTTTGGAAAGAAGAACATATTGTGTCATAAATAGACTGTTCAACACGGCGTCCCAATGTTCGTACATTTCTCAGCAGTTACAGATTCGTTAGGTCTCTCGCCAAAAACCTCCGAATAAATGATCACGTATGCTAGTCGAAGGCAACGTTTCAGAAATGCAATAATTCAACGTTTTCGTCATTAAAATACAAAAGAGACCTAACTTAAACAAAGTATTGCAATTGAGTTGCTTAGGGATTCCTGTGATCACTAACGGCGAGCTGTCACTTATCAAAGACACTAAAGGCATAGTGCCAGCAGTTCATTATATTCAATTGTGCTTTAACTTAAATCCTAAAGGCAAACATTCCCACACAATCGAAGTTGCTCAATGATTCAGATTTCCACCCCCCCCCCCCCCCCTAGTTAATTTGATCTTTCATATGTGAGTGGCCAAATATTAGATACCACTGCCACGGTTTGTGTGGCAGCCCTTCTTCCGACGATGGAAGCGACTTTACTACCACTACCACTACATTTCCGCGTTGAACCTCCCGAAGGTCCTCCCGCTCATGATAACCCTCTTTACGAACTACTTGAGGAACTTGATTGTCTCTACCTATTGGCCCTAACGTTTCAATAACAATGGGCTAAATTATGTGCTACGGCGACAGCCGGCACTTCGACCATTTACGATTTCAGGCGAGTCGCGCCAGCTTTCCGACGTATGCGCGCAATGGGCCTGCTGGCCCACGTGCACACAAAACCTATACTAGCAGAAGGCCGCGCTTTCATAGCGTTAGGGTTTTTCTCCGTTTGGGCGTAGGAAGCTGTTGACGCACATGCCGGTAAGCTCTTTTACTGAAGGAATCCAGGCGCTCTGCAGAGCACGGTGAACGACATCATTGATGGCAAAATATCTTGTGTGACGATCGGAATTGAACCGGCAGGACAGCGTGTGTTCTGTGTGGTGGTAATTTTGGTCGCCATATATTAAGCTGTGTTTTGCGCAAACAGCCTCATCAAGCCGCAGATCCGAGATAATGCAAAATGTGTTATTGTCCAGTATATCTCTAGTTGCGGCGAGGGAAGGGCTCGTAGTCACTTCTAGGATTAAAACAACATTAAAAACGAGCTTTTCCCATCCATATCCACCCCTTGGAGTGAGTTTATCTAGTAAAGTTCCACTGTTAGCGGTGGATGCTATATTAGGCTTCAACGTTTTAGTCTTCTGCTCTCCTGGGTTGATACTGGTGTGATAGGTGTAGGGCGTTTCAGGGTTGGAATTTTGGCTCCTCCTGGAAATGAATCAACACAACCGGATACCAACTTGTTGTTGGTCTCCGGGTTGTGTTAATACATGAATTCGGCCGTTCCTACGGCCCGCTCCAGTTTACAAGACAAACAACTTTGGTTTGATCAGCTGCCTTAACGACGGAAGCCACGTTCAGCGTCAATCGGCGTCAATGTTGGCCGCGCGAATTGAAGACCGCGCAAGTGCCATGCGGTCGCACCGTAAGGTTCCTTCGAGCCAAGCGGGTGATTTACAACAGTGCGCACAGAGTTTATGCTCACCAGCCCAATGAAATACACCAGCCTTTTTCAGAACAACTTATAAACACCACGTTCATCCCGTTCAAATGTAGACACACAACTAGACAATGCAATAGAAGCTCCTTTATTCAGGAAATAAACGAGGCTGAAGAGCGATTGATCGCAGAAGGGACCTGCGCAGTCGCCATCCTGTGAATATCCATGGCTAGACGCCCGGCGTACATATTTTTGATGTGTTCCGTTTTCTTGCAACGCATCTGCAACGCAACATTATCTGGCTTGTGCAATTGTCCGGCGATGCGGACTGCAGCGCTGTGTGCGCTGATGAAGAGTCAAGCACACTAAGAAATTGTTTGTGTACAATAAATATTTAATACTTGTTGGTTTATAGAGTTTCATGTCTAGAACAAAGATTGTGTACAAAAGCCGAGAGACGCAGCTTCCCACGCTACATGGTGCTCTTAAAGTCTTGAGGGCAAAATGAAGAAAATTCATAGAGTCCGCGGCGAATGCACACTTCCGGCATTTATTTGCCTCCGCCAGCAAAACGGCGTTAGATCCAACCTGGATCGCACAACAACTGACCATTGAAGTTGGGATAGCGTCTTAAACCGGTGTCCCCGCTAAAGACTGTCAGCGTTTGTACAACAGGCAGTTGGGAGTCGTCTGTGTACAGGCCCATGCAAGTTCAAGGTTATACGTATATGTATATATGCTCCGCATATTTTTTAGCAATATTTCATTACCAATTTAAGTCATGGCCAGTCTAGTAAAAACAACGAGAAAAGTTAACTTGATAACAAGCCCATGCCCTGAATTGAGTTTTATGCAAAGTACTCATGATGAACGCTAGAATTAAAAATAACTTGACTTTTTTTCGAGCTGACTTTCAGCCAGCACGTATCGTCTACGGAACTGGTCGCGCGGAATTGCTTCATTAGAGAAGAACCCCAATAACTATAAGTGTGCAACGGCGGGGATCGAACCCGTGCAGCCATGTGTCTCCTCCGGTCGGCAGGCGCACGACACGAAATACAACGACCGACCACGCCACCGGGCTCGATTATGATTAAAAATGCTCAGCGCAGCTCTATTAGCCCACACGGTATACCTGCCTGCACGAAACGTCGCAAAGCGAAGCGCGCTCTTCTTCTCTTTCTCACTGTTTATCTGTAAAAAAAAAACCTCATTACCATGTAGCAGGGACAGCGTTTCCCAATAATCCTCGAAAATTCTAACCTTGAGCCGGCCTTCGTTTTTCGACCGTCACATACTACGCATACGAGGACGTACGCGTCCGACGTTCGCGGAACGTTCCCGGCCAAACTTGCTGCCCGAGACGCCGGCCAGACACCGTAATCCCCTCGAACAGTTTTGAAGGCAAATCCATTAGCAGATAGGTGGGGCCAGGACTTGCATGCATTATTTAGAACATGCCACCTGCAAATAGATACTAAATTCGAAATATGTATACTCGTATACGAGTGGATTTCACGTGTCGGCACGTTGGCCAAACCTGTGCCCGTTTCTCCGACAATACGCCGACTTGCTGCATCTTACCTAACGCAACGTGTTCTTCAACTAGGTGCGGAGCTGCCAATCGAGTGCGAGTGCAATGCGTTCCTTCTTCGCAATTTTGAACACATTCAGCTCCCGGCTGTTTACGGCATTCCCGGTCACTAAAACCCAAAGAGTTTCCTGACCAAAGAGAGAACGTGGCCACGTTTTATTTAGTAGAACAGAATTTTTCCAAAAAGCCTTTCTTGGTCGTTAGAGCTTTACTGAAGATATGCCGCCGCACGCACGCACGCACGGCCATACCAAGCTCGTAGGGGGCGCCGGGTGGAATCTAGAATTAAAAACAACCTCCTTAAAAAATGTTGTTAGAACTTTGGGCACCATCTGCGTTCCTGTAAAGCCCATAGTGATTAAGGCGGGTATACGTATCTATAATATAGGAGCTTTTGGCAAAATTGTCAAGAGCACCAACTTTTTAGGATTGATTGTGCCTCGGCGGGCATTTCTCTCTCTGAAGCCCGCTTATTGTGCAAAAGAGGCACCGCATTTGTTTTGGTTGGCATTAATACAGATGCCCAGAAGCATAAATGTGTGGTTGTTCTATCGTATTAAAAATGTCTCTAAATGGTTACTACTTCCGTATGCGCCTTTTATTCTCATGACATGTTACGCAAACGACTTAGTAAGGCGCTGCACCGCCGATAAGAGTGTGCATGTCGATACCTGGGTAAGGGCAGTTGTGAAAGTCATTCCTCTTCATGTTAGTGTGCCAACCGTTCAAATGCCCATGGACAAAAATAACAACTAGGTATATTTCACAATATGAGTATCACAGTTTATATTGGTAAAATTTCTATTGTGGAAACGCGACCTCAGATCTTTCTTCTTGGCTACCAATGGCATCTTAGGTCATGCGTCCTGCTAAAAGCACTATGCCTGTACACAGCACGACCAAAACAACCTTAAACGCAATCCGTCTCGTCTCCTGTCCACGGACCCGTATCTATATTTTACCAGGCCGCAGGAAAGGTCAGTATCCTTACTTCTAGAATCTCGCGTCTTCATAGTAGCAGGTACAGCATAGGGGTGTCTTGTCAGTTCAAGGAGGTTTTGTCGTTTCTCCCCTGCTAAAGCATGCTCTGCTGCCTATCCTGCCTCAATTGAGCTGTGACGTATATAGAATAATGCCGCCATGCCAGGTACTGTCACGTCCAAGGGCAGGCTTTTGCCGTGCAACCATAACATAGGTATGACAATCTCGTCCGGTCTCACCTCACCAGCGAATAACAGGTAATTCAGCAAGGAAGATATTCTTACCCTTCTGACGACTCCTCTGGCTATGCTATCGGGCTCACCGTGTCCGCGTAAGCCTGGTGGGATTTTTAAGGCAGCTGAAGGCAGGAGTAAGCCGTTGAAATATACAATTTTACTACGTGATCCACGTAGAACGAGCTCAGAGGAAAGAAAGCCTATCCTGAAAGCTGACATCATAAGCAAAGAATTGGCACCTGGTATGGTATCAAGCTGAAATAAGGACAATGACTGGAGCTAGCGCCATTATAGCGACTTTGTTCTGCTTAAAATAAGGAACGTTCTCTCAGTGATACAGTAGCGCCTGAAATGTGTTTTAAATTTTCTGTTTTTTCATTCACCGAGCGTTTCAAATTATTTATCAAGCAAGCCATTGATAAGCGTGATGTTGTTAGAACATCATTTAGAAATGGTTGTCTTTCTCCGTAGCGAGTGACGATTTTTTGGAACGAACTTCTAACCAAGGGCTTTAGTTATGTAAAATTTAAATCACCAGTTTGCCAGTTTAGCAATTCTAACTATGTTGTTAAATTTCATGATTTGCGGCACTTTTTTCATAGATTTGTTTCGTATTATGCGACATTTGACTTTAATCAAAGATGGTCGCATGGTTACCTTTGCAATTTACTCCGTCACAGGGTGATCTTGCACATTCGCCAATGTGCGGTCATCGTATTTCCAAAGTAATGGTGAGATTTTCATCTGTTTTCATATCTCACGTATGCTTTATGCTTTTCACATGCCATTTGTCATCGGCCGCCAAAAGTCACCCGGTGTTGACTTTTCTACGTGATCACTATCGCGAATATGTGAAGGACGGAGGTACGTGAAAGGTAAGGCCTCAGGAAGGACGCGTCCGGGCCGCTTGTCAAGGCCCTAGTCAAGAACGTCCGAGTTCGTCAATTGACGCCAATCATCGTCTCATGCATCGGCGCTTTCGATAGCTTGCATCTCTCGTGTGTCTTGCATTGGCACGTGCCATGCAGGAGGCTGACCACGACCAGGCGGCACGAATCCAGCTGACAGATCAATCAATGGTAGCTAGTCACGTTGCTTCGTCAGAGGCGTCGTGGAACTGGCGAATAACAGCTGTCGCCAGTTCAGTTGGTTTCGAGCGAACGAGCGAGCGGCGTCGATGCCCGAGTGGCTCTGCTGCTCTTCCAGACCCTCCCCATTCATTGAATAAGCCAAACAAGCGATGGGAGCTGTGGCTCCCGGACAGCCGAGGTTCCCGGACAGCTGGTTGCATGTTAGACTAACTAGTGACGCCCCTCCAGGCATTGGCTGCTAGCGTCGGTTGGCTCTAGCGTCGACTCGTCGCCCCCTCCGCCTATTTCGGCCACAGCCTAAAAATAGTATACGCGAGCGCCTCAGATTGTCTGTTGTCACGTTGTTGTTTGCTAACGCGTGAGCGAAAATCAATCACTGTCGTCGACAAGAAGACGCACGGAAAGACGGAAGATTGATTAACTATTCCCAGTTGAACCTTCAGCGCAGCAGTAGGAAGCGGATTTTTTTTCGATCGCGTTTTTACAACGTTCTTTGAACACAGTATCTGTTTATATATGTGGTACTAATAATATTAGTATTATTAAAATGTATAGTTATTTGTAGTTTATTGTTAGGATTTTTATCAGGTAACAGCAAAAAAAAATTTTGGACAAGCAAAAATCTGTCAACAGGGTGTCAAGAAGGTGACTTAGTAGAAAAGTACGTCTTTGCTTTGCAATGGGGAAAAAACCTGGGTTTACATCTAAGAATAATAATAATAATAATAATATAATAATAATAATAATAATAATAATAATAATAATAATAATAATAATAATAATAATAATAATAATAATAATAATAATAATAATAATAATAATAATAATAATAATAATTATTATTATTATTATTATTATTATTATTATGTGTTAGGACAATACAATTGTGAGGTGTGAATGTGTATCCTCGTTATTTCATGGTTACCATCTAGCTATTCTCAGCCCATCGCACCTAATATCGACGCGGCATTTCCTCTGCAAACGGCCAGTGAAGGCAGCTGCCTCAGAAATTCGTCTTCGCGTATATCCCCGGTGTTTGCTCGTATTCGATCACCTAAGTCTTTTATAAATTTTCTTGTACTTTTGCTGACTGGGCCCAATGTTTCCATTGCAATCGGCACAAAATTGTATCTAGCCTCTAATTCTGTGTATTTACGCCACTTTTCGTTTTCTGCATGTTCGGCAACCCATCCCGTCTTCGTCGCGCTGTGGCATAAATAAGACGGTGCGGCCGTGCAGGATACTGACGCATCCCAAACCAGGCATTTGCCTTTTTCCCACGGCGGGATGGTCACACCGTCGGGCCTTTTATCGTTTTGAAGTCCTAGTCTGGGTTCCAGCATGCTAGGTATTCCCGCTCTCCGGAGAGCTCTTATTATTGTTGTTGTTGTTGTTGTTGTTGTTGTTGTTGTTGTTGTTGTTGTTGTTGTTGTTGTTGTTGTTGTTGTTGTTGTTGTTGTTATTATTATTATTATTATTATTATTATCCCCCTCAGCGCTTCTCTGTAAACTAGCCTGACTTCGTTTCCCAGCGCACATCATCTCGCAGGCGTCGGGCACTAGTTTCTGTACTTGTTGCCTTCTTCCCGCATTAGCTGGTTTAGTTCACCATCATCCCTCTCTCGTCTTCGCCACTTGGTAATGTGCTTGGAGCATATGTTCTTTCCCTGAAGCAGTTCAACGGCTCATCTGCGGCGGGTCGCCACAGATGTCGTTGCGTGCAGCGTGGTATTGCAAAATTAAACAGCCGTTGTCCGTAGTGGTTTTTTGGTAGAATATATAATCTACCCTACAATTACGACTCCATCATCTACAGCCGAGAGTATGAAGACTACCAAGGCGTATTTGGTTCATTCAATCGCCTTTATTACGCTACTTAGCTATTGATGTTTGCTCTAGAAAATGTTTTCCACGTCAATAGGTTATTTCTGCGATGAAACTTTTGCTCCAAATGACTCTCTTGATAGGCTCTACTATCTCATACGTCTTGCGAGCTGGCCCAGTACTCTCTCTCTCTCTCTTTTTCTCAAGGGAGTAATTTCTAAGCCTCTCTCTAACCACTAGCCAGCTATTCATATTGGAGTCCTCGCTGTGGCTTCTTGGCTCCCAGTAGTGTAACTAGTGCCATGCCTGGTAGTGGCCGTCGCCTCTACAGGTACAGCGGCAATTTCTCCCCAGCAAATACACGCGCCAGTATCTTGCTCTGCCCTGCCGCATTACGCCTGCTGTGCAGTGTGTGTGTGTGTGTGTGAAGCAGGATACCGACCCGCCTTACCATGATCCCATGCATTTGTAAGAAAACTTCGACCACTCATGCTTGGATGCGTACGCGACCTCTGCAGTCTTCCATCTCGAATCGAAGAAGGCTCGTACATTTTCTTTTCAATGCCCTAATGCGGCCCTTTGACGACTTTTCTACTCGAATTGTGTCCCCTAAGTTTTAGTAATCTACTCATACGCTACCACCTGGCAAATGCCCGTGCACACCACATGTACAATCTCATGGGCGAGAGTCTGAACGGACCTGGGCAGCGTTATCAAGTTCGGCCAGGTGTATAAGTTTGAAAGCTAGGTTTGCACGGTGTACCCGGTCTTCCCTTAACCTACAGCGCACAAACTCAATCCGTTGTACCCATAATACACATTCTCTATTTAAAGTCATCGCTGACAGTTGTATTCTTTGCAATAGGTCTCTTGACTTTCTGTCGAGCTTTTCCCGTGTCTCGCAAATACTAGAACATTGTCAGAGTATCCGAATATTCCGTTTATTCTGCCAAGCGGTTGCTTCATCATAATGTAGAGAGGCCGTAAGATATTGACTCATTCGCTAGATTCATTGATAGATTTGACGGCACGCCGACTTTTCAAAACCATCGTGCACCCCTCCGCTCCACTCGACCGATAAGTCATCTACATGTGGTATTGGAAAAATCTCTAGCATTTATGACTTGTTCACTTGCCTCGCGCCTATGCATATCCTAATACACCTACATATCCTAATACGGCCATCCTTTTTCCAGCAACCACATTAGCGTATACCTATTAGGATGATTCGACCGAGTGTATATTACACGTAGTACAAGATACTTTATTGTTTCCTGCTCTATCTCACGCATCGAGTACATAAATATATTGGTGATAGACTTGCCCGTTGCTCTAGTAAAACGTTTCTTCCGCTGTGTTTCATTCTGGTCGTTCTGATTCGTTTGTCTCTTGATGTATGATTATACTTCATGCGTGGCACTCCCTATTTTCATCTATAAACACCGACTCAACTCTATGGTCCGCTTTCCTGTGTGCGATCACGTAGTCAATCACCGATCTTCTCAACCCGTTCGTGTACGGATATTTTTTGCAGCATTTGCTCGAGGCGTTTATGGCGAGGCCATTATAACAACACTTTTCCAGCGTTCGCCCGCCAGAAGCAGTTCGCTTGTAAATATAATAATTAATAGAAGGTTACATTAAAACTCGCGAGTTATATTCCCCATCGTTTCTTAAAAGCCTTTATATGCACATTTCTGGCCCTGTTGTTACTAGGTGCTCTGTAGAGCACAGCACGGTATGTGTTCCGTTTCTTTACCAATATAGTTTATGTTAGTGATGCGAGTTGCTCCTTAACTAAATACTTGTAATACTAGCTCATACACCGAAATGCTCTTTTTAACATATATGCATTGTGCTATTGAAAATTGCTGCTTGTTGCCGGCACTTCTAAATCTATAAATTGGTTTCAGGAAGGCAAATCATATCAACGAACGATCACAAGTTGCATTTAACGAGATGTTCAACACAGTCGTACGCTTTATTGTTATACGGACTCTCAATCGTATACCTATCCAATGTGCAGCTTCACTGTAAAAGCAAAGGTGCTTTCTAGAATAAAAAAGGTACAATGTAGGCATTTGAAACGGCCTTTATGCAAACAATCTTATTTAAATAGTAGAATACAAAACGTGCGTACCAGAACTTGAGAAAACTAGCAAACATTATCGCCAAATACTTGTCGAATACTGGAAGACCGTAAAACTTACTACCAACAGTGAGCAGATGCGAACTAAGGACAATAGTAAAACTAAGACCACAAATGAATTGCTTAATTTTGCAGCTGGCCTAACAGACACGTCGAAGAAGTTCATCTCACGATCACCTCGTATCATTCTCCAGACACGTTCTCGACACGTTCTGTCGGCCCATTTCTATCTGCTGCAACTAGCAAATAGTGTTCCGGCAGTTTCCGAGGAGCCAGTTTTTAACGAGAAATGCTTTCCCTCACATACCTCCCACTTCGACAACACGAACACCTGAAGAAGCAGCCATGTATTCAGCCATGTATTCATCAACCTTGTGGCGTTATGCCGGATCTAGGAAGCGAAGTGTTGCTCGAACCTTTGAACATATACACGCAGCCTCTGGGAACCGACAAAGTACAGATTTGGAGAAAAAATCTCTTCATTTCTCCTTGTCGCTCTTGCTCACTCTTGCTCTGTCTCTGGAATATATTGCGGATTTTAGTTGAGAGACATAACATCCGTAACGCTCTCACTGCCGGTTGTACTACATAATAGTATTGACTATACTATGCACGTAGCCAGATGGGCTGCATTGGCGTGGCGGTCGAGATCTACGAGGCCTAACAAACTTCTCGGAGATGAATAGCGGAAGCTCATAAACAATAATCGGCAACAATATGCGTAGTCGTGGGCCCATATCCAAAGTATGGCAAACACCGGCATGGCTACTGGAAGTGCAATTGATGCTACAAAAGGCAAGGAGCCGAGAGAATCATGCGTTCTTATTGCTGGTTTCCTAGGCTGTGAGCGATTCGTAACTGATAGCTCAGACTTGGAACAGCTTGTCTTGAGATACATGACATGATAAACTTTAAACTTCCGATGTCGGGGTGGAATTTGGCTAAAAATTTTCAGCTTTTTCCGCACACATCGTTAAACTTCTTACTTAGTTCTATGGCAAGATAGACAGAGTTTTGCCCTGAACGAGTACTGCTACCAGTCCCTTCTTTCAACGAACAACAGAGGTAAAAAAGCCAATTCCATTTCCGCACTGTACATAGAACGAGAGCCTTTGCAAAAAAGAAACACCCGGCTCTTAGGTCACCCGTCTTCAATCTGATATAGTTTGAAATTTACGCCGAAGATTGATATGGCTTAACGCGAAGATTTGAAATATATATATATATATATATATATATATATATATATATATATATATATATATATATATATATATGCATATATATAAGGCGAGCACTGCCGAGTGTGCAAATGTATTTTAAATGATTAACAAATTATCACAGTATTATATATATATATATATATATATATATATATATATATATTTAAAAAAAACATACTATTGATGAGTTAAGTTTTCATACGAAAAGGGCACGCGCATATGCAAACTTTGTGCGGATAATTCGCTCTGAACTGTACCACGTGATTTAAAGTTGGCTTTTACTTATAAGTATGCAGTAAATAAAACATAAATAATACAAGATAAGGAGGCTAGCACAATGAGTTATAACGTAAACCGTTTCTGACTATGTATTGCATTGTATACTATGTGAAGGTATAACAGTAAGGTATATGTCAATAACAAATCTACCCCCCCTGGTCGATCTCTTAGAAAATAACTTATAATCGAACACGGGAATACACATTTTCATGTGCATCAGCGTGCACGCAGACGCTTCGAGTCCGATTAAACCATCCGTAGGGTCAGCAATCCACTGCAGCCAATGTGGCGGCGGTGACCACTCAGAAACGTTGCCAAACAAACACTGCGTCTATTTGTGTGTTTACTCCACATGAAGCCTAGTTTTCATGTGGCGAATCCGCGCAGAAGACGAAGCTCAGCATCCGGACAATAGAAAGCAACACACCGGACGGACTTTGTGTATGACCAGTATAAGGCGTCATCATTTCTCACACGGTGAAATAGGCCGAGGAGAAGGAGGAGGATATGGAGGACCCATATGGTGCGAAATGTCGTCGCTCAAAGCCTCCCCGGTCATTCGTTATTTGAATTGCCGTAGCAGCCGCAGCAATAGCTTGCAAAGCGCCACCGACAAGGCCGGAATCGCCCTGGGCTTCATGATTCTGTCCTGGTGGCCGCCGCCGCCACCGCCGCTGTCCAGGCCCGGGACGTGGTGAACAGAAGAACAGGCAAGGCAATTCTTCGCCGCCGCCAAGCGAACACGGCGATTTTACGTCGTGAATGAAATTTTCGCAAGAATCAACGACCAACAGCATAGCGTGGGGCTGGCGGATCTGCACGGCCGAATCGGAAGCAACCGTGTCCACTACCTCGAGATGTTGTCCTACGGGTTCGTCCTGAATCTAGATTGGACCTGCCCGGCCGTAGGTGTCTCGTCCCGTCAAGAGAATGGCGGCCGTCGGAGAAGCTGTGTCGGCTTTAGCATTGCGCAAGCTACAATGGTAGCTACACTTATACGTTGTTTGTTCCCTGCACCTGCAACCAGTTAAAAAGCACTGCAGTTTAAAGGGACAGAGACATATTTGGAATTGGATTTTTTTTTACTTTCCATAATACCATTGTTTTTGGAAAGTGTGTTACTACTACATTTTATACCGCGCTCTGGTGGTAATCGCAGTTGCAGAGATGTTTCGGGTGGCAAAAACTGCTTGCCTCAGAATAACGAAACTGTGTAAGCAAAGCTGCCTCAGAAAACGAACTTACGAGGGAAACGTGTAGCAGATTTCCGATATACCATTTTTGCACACGCAACGCAATACAAGCTGAATTCGTTTCAAGTTGGTAAATCGCTGCTTGCTGCAAGCTCCGTGTGGCTGAAGGCATACGCAGTCGCTACATCTTCCCGTCTATAGCAACTCGATCCAATGCTGAACGTTATTCTATCTCTATTTCATATGCCCGCATTGTCGGCTTCGGGCAGCGATTTGGACTACAACACATACGCGAGCAATGACTGCTTCGAAGTCGTTATGGGATTCAGCCCGTCCAGTTGCATATACCCTGCCAGGCACGGCTATGCACGTGACTAAACATAGTCGGGAGCTTGGAATGTGCAATGCAAAAGGCGGAGACATGTCCGGAATACACAGCGGACTGAGGAGCGTAGCCCTTTAAGGCTCCGCCGGTATCTATTGAAGCCAAGGTAGTATACGTCGTCACCATCGAAAACTCCAACAGCTGGTGGTGGACAGATAGACGCGGGCTATGGGGATTCGAGTTACCTCTCACAGGAGGCATTGCCTTGGGAGAACAGCGAAGGGGTGCATAAACGCGTTAAAATTTACCTTTTCGCGGTAGCTTTCTTAAGGGCGCGTGTTCTATTTAATAATAATAATAATCGAAATGAACTGACAAGAGAACAAAGCAGGCCTGGTTTAAACGTTCATACCTCACAATTGTTATAACTGAATAATAATAAAGCATAATAATAATAATAATAATAATAATAATAATAATAATAATATAAATTAAAGCAGGTAGTCTTACCTTAGTAAACACACGAATAGGACACCTCGTGCCACTCATAGGCAAACACAGACACACGAAACCCGTATCCGGAGGACGATATATCTTGCCTCGATATGTCCCAAAGTGCCGCCTTCCTTCCTGCCGTCTCGCTATAGGTATTTGCCTCTGTAAGCAACGGCAGAACCGATTTCGTTGTTATCCTTGTGGCGTACGGCGCCATGTATACTAAGGGTTAGAGTCGGTATTTTCTTTCGTCTTGCTTACTTCCAATCTATTCACACGGGCTTTGTCGTTGAATTACTTGTGGCATTGGGCAAATGCGCAATGAAACGCTTTGTATTGTACTTCCACGGTTTATCGCGTATGACACCGCCGAAAGGAACGTGGGTGCTCTAGGAAGAGAGATATTTAGAAGACGAATTGAAAATGTAAGCCTGCTCCAGGCCGCTTCCTAGCCACCAGACGGCTCTTTCAGGCTTTAAAGAGACAGTTGAACATCAACTGTCTTTTATTTCATAACAGGAAAACACCTCCTAGTACAAGCTGCTAGCAAAAACTCCGTATGATTACCAGCGAATACATATATTACTCGGCTTGGATAGTTTACAATAATTAGCAAAAAAAAGACTAGTAACTGAACAGCGGCAAATGGCTACTAGTGATAACTTGCTTTAACTTGACTAGCCAGATCTAGTGTAATTTAAAATGCCAGCGGCTGCGAAAATAAAAGCACACGATTTTGTTTAAAGCTAAAATGCAACGACAACAACAACGACACCTTCGATCGCAAACCCTTGGAGAGGATGTACATATACAAGCATCCCGCAGCGGATAAGGCGGGATCACTAAAGGCACCAGGTAGGGGTACAGGAACCGGCCCTCTTTACATGTACGCACAACTTTGTGTCGCTCTAGCATCTAGTTGTCTGCTAAGAAACCTGTGGCCAACCTTTGCAACCCATCCGAGCGGAGAAGGTCTTATTGTGCGTATACCCGTTCTTACTATAGTTATCAATATTAGCAATAATCGTGTTGTTGGTGTTATTATTGTTGTTGCTGTTAGTGTTGGCTGTCTTAATCTTGCCCTGTCTAAATCGATCGAACTAGCTCTAGGCTATGTGCTCATGTGGTGGCTATCAAAGACGAATATGATTAGCTCAGCCACAAGCGCACGGGCTGCCCTTCTCGGCGCGCTTGCCCTGGACCCTTCTCTCTTGAAAGCCCGATCCCAAAGCCAAGGCGGGCAGTGGGTTTGGGGAGAACCCCAGCCCCCGGAGGGGCCCAGCCCCGACACTCTGCTGTCGTTGAAGACGCCTGTTCATCACCGATCAATCGACCGATAGATGATCATCATGATGATGGTGATGATGACCATAATGCTAATAGTGATGATGGTGGTGATGGTACTTCTGATGATGCTTTTCCATAGAGTCTTGATGAAGAAACGTGCCTCGTCCGACCGGCCAGGAGCGCACCTGCAGAGCCTGCAGGCGTGCCGAGCACCATAAAAATGTATTCGTTCGGAGCGTTTCATCGGCGAGTCGAGAGACGACAGCAGTGAGGGTTGCCCGCATAATAGATCGTTCGTCACGTCCTCTGTGCAAGGACTAGCTGCTGCCGCCCCTGCTGCTGCTACTACTAGTAGTAGTAGTAGTAGTACCGTAGCTTGCCTGTTCTTCCTGTTCGGCTACATCTGCCCGCTGTGCTGTTATTGCCGGTATTGCCCGAACGCATGGAGCCTTCATCATACGTAGCACCTGGCATGGTCGCCGAGACTGCTACGTCGCTACACGCCGTGACAAGCTGAAGCCCGTCTGGGAGCAAGCGGGTTAGGACACAACCCGAAGCAGCGCTGTCGACGACGCTCACGACGACGGAGTCACGTAAGGATTGCATTTGCCTGTACATAGAGCTAGCTATTTTTCGACTTTAGGGCTGATCTCAGCCAATGCTTATAGGCGTCCCGCCATCCCTCGTCCCTCGTTCCACGAACCACGAGAAGGCAATGAGCGGCTTACGCGGCCTGGGCAACTGGGAAATAGGACGAGGAAGAAGGCGGAGAAGGGGAAAAAGAAGATTCGTCAGCCGGTGAGAGAGGTCGGCCGGTGAAGCCAAAGTGGCAGGTAAGTAGGTATGTGTACATGAAAGGGGAACAACTCCTCGACTAGACAGGCTAGGATATACGTAGGAAACACGACTGTCCTGTTTCCATGGCCTCCTCGTTGAGCCCATTGAATTGTGTGTGTGTGTGTGAGATGCTGTCACATAAATAAGGCGGACACTGTGAAACGACATCATTAGATGGCCAGACCGTCGACGGACGCCGGTCATCTCGCGAGAGAGAGGGAGAGAGATAGCGACCGAGGCAGATAGATAGAGGGTGAGAGAAAATGTCAATTGCAACCTACTCTAAACTTCTGGGAAACGAGTGGCTTCGTTTTCGGTCAAAGTTGTTCGTTCAGCTTCTAGAGATTAGCAGCAGCCGCCTCTGGCTGTGCTTTCAGCACCACAACAACATGCTGTTCATACAACTCTACGAGGCAAAGCAAACGTCTCGTCAACGGTCGTTGTTTTTCGTCCTACAAGCACATATGCAAGTACACACAGACACACAAAAATTTTAAAGAAGATTTCATAAAAGCATACTGTAAACGGTTTATGCAATTCTGGCTGTGTGCAGATCTGGCTGTGCAGAATAAAATTGTCTATTAAGGAACGAGGCGGGGATATTTCGCAAGGTATGCCTTGTTCAGTACTGAGCGAGATGAACAACCAACAGAAAACAAAGCCATTAACTAGCGACACTCTTGTCAGGTAACCCGGGTATTCGAGACAATGCTAGCTCATTTGACTTACATTTGACTATTTTGATATGACATAGGTGAAAAAAAGGTTAGCCATTTTTGTTGTCAAGCTCACAACGATCCGATTTGTTATACAAAAATTAGACTGGCTCAAAATACTGGCTTCTTGCGTTCAAATATTCTACATTTGTGCAGTCCTAAAATTATCGCGGTACATAGTTCAAGAGTTTTTAGTTTTTATATATATATATACAAATACCCACATACAACCACCAAATCGTGTAGTGGTTGTCTTCGGGTGTTGGACGTCAGCATCTTAATCCTCTGCGACGCTTACATCAGACATAATCTGATTAGCTTTCCGTCTTGCTTTTTCCTCAGCGAGAACAGAACGACGGACAAAGGAAGAAGAAGAAGAAAAAGAAGAGTCACCGTCAACACTAACCTCCTGTGAGAATACGTATCTATTACGTCGGCAACAGGCGTAAGCTAACCAACTGGCAGTCTTGCTTGTGCGTCGGCATATGGACATGCGCCAGAGATCTCCCCCAGGGAAGCCTTGCTAAGGCTTTATTAATATTGCTTCTGACAGAGTTACACAAAGATGTGCATCGATAGATTGGGTATCTTTCATACCGGGAGCAAACTTACAATGCGCGTAGCCCGGTGACGGAAAGCCAACCAGCCCGCCCGCCAGCCTCCCTCCCTCCCTACCTACTCCGTCCTTGAAGGTTGTACGCCTAGCCAGTGATCCATGCCAATCTACGCCGATGAGAACACGCCGTCGACATCTGTAATATATGAGGTAAATACTGCCCGCGGCCAGCCAGTTGACCTCGTTGACTTTGTTGTCGCTCTAACAGCTGCCGCTAGCCGGATCTAGTCGGGTACACGATGACTCGGCGAGCACTAGCAAGAGCTTCTTGGTCTGATTACGTGTTGACCTTGTTTACTCCGAGTCAAGCACTCCCGAGGGAACGCTCCGGTCTTCTGACTGACTGCGTTAAGTGCGGCGGACGGCCCCTTCTTTCTACAATATTATTATTGCGTACGTTGTGGGCTGGCGATTAGAAAGACCGACGCCTAGAATGGACGCCTAGACATCCTACCAGTTTCCACCGAGACCCTACTATCGTGCAGAAGCTTCAGCGGCCTCTCTGCCGGCCTTCGGCTTGTCCTCGCCTCATCATCGCATTGGCGGGCGCCGCCCTCTTTTTCCTGAAGTCTCGACTCTCTCTCTCTCTCTCAACAACCGCATGAACGTCTGACATGTCCATATCGGATAATACGAAGAAACACAACAATACGTATATATATATATATATATATATATATATATATATATATATATATATATATATTTTTTTTTTTTTTTTTTAAATTAATTATTTATTTATTAACAGCCGGGCTGGGTAAGTGTGTTTATGTTACATACACCACACAACAATCGATCTAGCTTTGCCAGTTCTGCTATGGACCGAACCGCCGGACAAGCCGCGGCGTGGTATTTATCACATTTACTCCAGCATTCTTTGCATCGACATTCGTCTTGTGGTTCATGGAAGCCCTCCACGTTGCAAAGAACGTAATGAAATCCGTGGGCTGCAAAGGCCGTTGTTAAATGGCGATCTTTTACTCCGCTAGCCCTCCACCCAGTGCTTCTCATTGCTGCTGTCCCATAAATTCCTATGTCTACCTCGCTTATTTTGGTTCGCAAATTTCGCATATAAACGTCAAAGGCGCACGTCTTCTTCAGATTCCATCGTTTTTGTAGCTCCTCTGTCAGCAGTGGGCCATCTGTATCCTAAAAAGGGCTACTGCTGCATAGACCGAAAGCTTATGTGGACATTTAATTGTCGCGGCTGCGATAGTGGCCTCCCTAACCCTCTCCTGGATGTGTGATCGAAAACTACTGCCCCTTGTTGTTAAGGTGAGCCCTAGGTATGTGAATTTATTTACAAATTTTAATTCCTTTCCCCTGATTTGAAGTACGTCATCCCTGGCCAGACGGCCTCCCCTTCGGAATTTAATGGCTACTGTCTTTTCCCAATTAACCTTTAAGCCCATTTCATCCATGAATGTAACTAGCCGATCCATTGCTTGCTTCACTCTGAAAACGCTACAACTAAATATTACTACATCATCTGCGTACATTAAAATCTTGGCCCACACTCGAGTCCAGCCCGCCCTTATCCGTTCGGGGAGCCCACCCAGAAGAACGGAAAGCAGCAGTGGACTTAGTCCATTGCCCTGCGCGACACCTGTAGTTTGAATTACCTCCCCCGCAATGCCAACCCCGTTGTCAATCAGCACCGTGTTTTATTTTTTGTGTGACGATGTAACATATTAAGACGACAAAAAGTGATGCCGAATGTCTTAGAGCAAATTCAAAACCGTGTACTGTGTTCACTTTAGTCAATTATATTTACACCGAACATGTCTACTATTTTACGTAACCGCTCTCTCGCTAAAAATAAATCCAGCCATCCAGAAGTTCTTGTTTTTCGATGCAAAAGTCAAAACTTGCATTTAATACTTTTTATGCTGACGTGGGTTTTAGCGATGAAATACGACGGATTTAAAATTGCGCTTTTGAGTAACAATGATTATTCATTGTTGATAGTTTCCTCGTGCTGTAAAAGCTTAAACCTTTCTGATCCCATCAGACACACACGCCTTCTAAAGGCAAAAATCTGATTTAGAATGATGTCGGCCCTAAAGCCTTGCTTCAACCATTACATTGTGCCCTTTACTTTGCTATAAACGATAAATTTATCATGGTTGTTATTCAGATTTTGTAGGAGACAACTGAAAGGAAATTTTTGCAGCGAAGAGCGCAAGTGCTTCGGAAGTTCATCATGTAATTTTCGGTGAGCCTTTGCGTTAATCTTGTATGCAAACCATTTGACACAGAATTAATCCACGTAGGTTTGAAAGGTATTACGGTCCGTTAAGATAGCGATATCCAGCTAAGTAAACTTATATAAGTGAAGTCAAATACTTCCTTTCATCTGGAGCGCATTGTCCTTTGCCAGTTCTCCCTAGTTTTTCCATTTCCTATTTTACCTTTCAGAGACTCATGTCCTACCATACATAATAAAGTCGTTTGCGTGGAGAAAACATTTTATCCACTTGTGATTACAATATTTTAAATCTGTTCCGGCACCTCTCCCGTAACATCGAGAAAGACATGGGGTTAGGTCTGCCCCTCTAAGCTACTCTCTTCGTCTCACAAGGTTAGCTATTCCCCCCGCTTTTTATTGTATCTTCTACAACTATCAAACGGAACCGCTCAACATAGTAAAATTACAATGAAAAGCTATCAATACTAGTTGATGAGAAGTAATATATTAAAAAAGTAGCCATAAATGTGACCTAACACGAGCAAATCCGTCGCCGCTTTTTCCTCCATGCAGATCATGATGTATGATAATATGGATTGCCAAATTTCAACGCTTCTGCCAGGTGAGAATTATTTCTTCCTGCTTGACCGTGGTTCTAATTGTAAAGACCTGGTTGAGCACGTTTCTGCTGCTATGAAATATATTTTTTCCAGCCAACTCTAGGAATACGTGGCTTGATTACGTTTAGACCCCTTGTGACGAATCTTGAAGGAATAACCACGGTTGTGCCGAGCAGAGTCAGGGAGGCGCAGAAGGGTCTGGTGCATGCAAAACCAATCTCTTCCATATTTGCATTTATCATAGCCATATTTTGTAATCTCTCATATAAAAAATAGTTTTAAAAACAGCATAAATACATACAGGAAGAGATCTCCTTGCAATCATATTGTACGGTGTGTAAACACAGTTCAATATATATATATATATATATATATATATGATGCAAGATTGTGCGCATATATCTGCATTTATTGTACGGTTTCCGAGCATAGCAAAAGCCAAGCATGTCACATTAAAAGCCGTTTGTCAGGTAACCTGTCTGGTGCTCGAACGTAAGCTACAAAACAGAGAAAGTTAAGGAAGGTAGACTAACGCAATATTTTAGATCTGAAATTAGAAACATCCAAGTCGCACAGCACGGTGTGTTGAGCAGCTGCTCTGCTGCTCATTTAACCTTTACAGTTTTCAAGTAAACCCTAACCGGCAAACGTTCATAACCAATCGAGGTCTCGCCCTTAATCATCCACCACGACTTCGGGCAGAATAAACATTTATTTGCTTGTGATTCTTGCTTGCAATTGTTGTTGTTGTTGTTGTTGTTGTTTACACTCCAAGTGTGTACACAATCATCAAGTAAGCATACACGCACGCGACGCCACAAATCCATGCGCGCATATATTCATTCCGCTCATGATTCGCAGACACAAACAACCATTGATTTCGTATTATTTGCTACTTCATCGTTTCGCTACGGCGACGGCCCGCGCGGGAAAGCGGTTGGGCACGCAGGGTGTTCCGATGCCAGCCACAGGCTTTCTTCTTCGGTGGCACTGCGTTCTTTATTTCGGCCGTGTTTCGGTGCTCAGCTAGCAATCACATACAGACAACGCATGGTCGCCACACCGAACCCCCACTACGTTGGTGCGTTGCTTCTCTGCTATCTCTCTCTCTCTCTCTATATATATATATATATATATATATATATATATACACTCCCCCTCTCTATTTCTTTTCCTTTCTTTCATGATCTTCTTTGCTCGCCGCGCGTGTTCCACTTGGTCGAAACGAAACAAAAAGCAAACAACGAAGCTTTTTGCCTGCTCCATCCAGCGAAAATGCTGGCCTCATTCGTGTGTAGTTATTATTGATGGCGAAGTTTGTATTCCGCCAGCTTGGCCAGGATGTACAGGTTGGCCCACGCTGCACCCGCGCCTACAACCTACTACTGCTCCAGCAGGGCAGCTTTTGGGTCGAGTGGCCGGAATCTACGTCCAATTCTCCTTTTCCTCCGCTAGGGACTCGCGATATTCGATCGGGAACGCGTGGCCGGCCGAGCCAGCGAGCAAGTGAACCTGCCCGCCTGCCTTCGGCAAACCAGCGAGCCAGCCAGACACCAATCGAAGCCACCTCGTTCTCGTTTTCCAGAGTGTGGATCTACATGAGTGGGCGCTTACAAGGCTACTTACCAGTATTACGGTAAAGTTTTCGGGCTGACCCTCAGCCAAGATTTAACGTCCACGGAACTGTTTTTCACATTGATTCATAGACGGAGCCCTATAAATACAAATGTGCAACGGTGGGGCTCGAACCCGCGCACCTATGTGTCTCCTCTGGTTGCAAGGCGGATACTTAATCCACCACGCCACCGGGCTCGACTACTAACCAGTATTACTACTACTACTACTACTACTATTGGCTACTTACCAGTAGTACGAGTACTACTTGGGGTAGTGGGGCTAGAAGCCTCACGACATAAAGTGCAAGTACATTTCCGTTGGTTTAACCAAATAAACATGCCGTATCACAAGTGAGGTCGGTCCAATTAAAAAAAAGTGCGGCTGGCTAGAATCAGTATAAGCATCCGTCGTAATAGTGGCTTGTAGTTAATGTGTGTAGGCTCTGAGCTGTTGTTCAGAAAGACTGTTCAGTATGGAAGGAGAACTGCCGGTTGTGTTCGTCGGGGGGCAACAACCAAGGTCCATCCACCTATAGCCAACTGCCAGTGTGTTCTATTTTATGACAACTGCTTTTGCGCTCGCCGCAAAAGGGCCACCGAACCGATGGCCGGTCGATGGTTGCCGTGGGTGAACGTCAAGACGACGACGACAACCACGATAAGCTTCTGAAGCTAGAAACGGCCGAGACAAATCTAGGAATAAATATACCCCGTCTAAAATTATCCATTGCCATCCGCCTGCACTGGTCCGAATTGTGCATATTACAATGATTCGTCAGGGCATTTGTCGTACTGCTGCCGGCAACGGTAATTAAGATTTCGCAGGCATTTCTATAAACGATGGAGTAACATTAAATCTACCCATGTGACTCTACAATGAGATTGAATTCGAACTACAGACGGCAGAAGACAAATTTAGTGCTTGATGTTTTTTTGCTATCATCGGAAAAGAACATCCAGAGATTGCACCACCTCATCTGCAAGAATACTTCGTCCTCAGATGCCCTCAACGACCTACCAAACTAACAATTATTTTCCAAGAGCCCAACTCAAAGAAGCTAGAATTTAAAAAACAATTAAGCAGGTTGTTTGAATTCTCGAAGAAGCTAGAGAAAGCCATCATCAAACATCGTGTACTGCTCCAAAGAAGATAGCAACTCCTGCAAAAGACGGCTGAACTTGACTTGGCATGCACCACTTGTACTGAAGACGCCATTAACGGTTACACAAATATGGCTAGCTAACAATTACGCTACTATATTTGTTAAGTATTTAAAGAACTTTGCCGCTGCTTTGGCAAACCTTGTTAACCCAAAGACCCATTTAACAAAAAGTTTTGTGGTGTGGGTCTACAGAAACTAACAAAAGTTGCTATATTCATTAAACTGCTAAACAATTAGGTTCCGTTCCTCGTGCAAATAAAGGTCCATGGTGGGATAATTAGCAACAAGAATAATGTGCAGTCATTGATTTAAATGGCTGGATCAAATAGAACGAATTACTAAAATGTGTGATCGACACCCATCCCGCGTAAAAACGCATCCATGGAATTTACATAAAAAAATTTCTTATTACTAGTAATGAACCTCAACAATTGTACTTATTTGCCGATTTTAACCGTGAACTACTATTGAGAAGAATAACATTCATATATGACACAGAAACAAGGTGATTACACTTATGTATGTCTTGAAGTCGTATGTATAAAAGCCCTCAAACGTAGCTAATCTTATCAGTATGTCTCGGTGGCGCTATGATTCCTTTCAAACTTTCGAGATTAGCTTAAGTGGTATCGAGAGAACGATTATGAGTATCAACTCTAGCAGAGTCAGCTAGCAGAGTAATTGCGAGTACGTCGTCAAGTAGTTGCGTCAGTGCGCTCTTTAAGAATTACTCCACGTCGTCTAGTTGAGGTATGTACTTAGGCATTTAGAAAAGCATTGCTTTAATGGCAGCATTTTTTGTCAAATGGGTCTCTGGTTAGCAGGGTTTGCCAAAGCGGCAAGTTCTCAAAACACCCACCAATACATAACACATACAGTAGCACAATTACCAGCTGTATTTGCGCAAATGTTAATCGTTGGTGCATGCTAAGTCAAGTGCGGGTCTTCGTCTGCAATCCAAAGGTTGCCACCCTCCCTGGAGCAGTAGATGATGTTTTGACGATAGTTTCCTCTAGCTTTTGCAATATTAGCTCCTGGGAAAAAGATTTTTAGTCCGGTAAAGCGTCGAGGCCTTCGGAGCACAATGTATCCTTGCAAATGAGGTGTTCCACTTTCAAAAGCTTTTTTCTCCGATTATAGCAAAGAATCACAGAGCACAACATTTTTCTTCTACTACCCGCAATTCGAATTTAGTCAAATTGTTAATTGTGAAACACGATCTTCTTCCAGAAGAGTTTTGCGTGGCCTAGCTCACGCTAGCGCCAGGTTTTTGTAACAGTTAGCATTCGAAGGTAAAAGTCGTGAAAAGGATAATGGGAGAGTATTAAAGTCATTAAACGGATCTAACCTTATTAATACGTCTTGGCGACGCTATGAAAGATTTCCCTTCAACCTTTGGAGAGTATTTGAAGTGGTATCGGGAGAACGATTAGGAGCATCGATGGAGTGTAGCAGAGTTATCCTCGAGTACGTCGTCAAGTAGTTGCGTTAGCACGTTCTTTAAGAATTGCTCGCCGTCATCAAGCTGAGATATCTAATGAGAATATTTAGAAACGCCTTGCGTCAATGGTAAATGAAGTATATAGGTAGTACACATGTGTATGATTGATATAGGATTATCGAAATGATATATATATATATATATATATAAATATATATATATATATATATATACATACATATACATATATATATATATATATATATATATATATATATATATATATCCAGAGGATTTCTACGAGTTAGAGCCCTGCAAGAGATCATTAACGAAACGAGACGATCATTAAGAACAGGGGTCCACCACTTTTAGGCGCTTCTGCAGGATCTCGTGGAGAGCTGGATTCGTTTGAAACCTTGCGTTTGCAAAAGGCGTTTGCATGGGCAGGTTCAAATGTTCATTCTGCTCTTCGTACGGCGCGTTATCCATCGCACACTCGACCCGCTAGGCGTAGAAGATGTACTTAATAGAATTCGTATTTAAGAGAGGTTACTGGCTTTGCGTAGGTCAGTCTTGTAACGCCGGCAACGCCTCATACCCACCCGAATGAAAAGTAATAAACGAACGTTTTCTTTTACGGAGTTTTCACCTACAACACTGCGTAACGATACCCTATGATGAAGAATTTTGGGCGGTTTGTATACACTGCCTTATCAGCTAAAAGCTAAACGACGTCATGGCCACACTACGACTATGCACTTTAATGGCATTGCAAAAACACTTTAGTGGAGTTGGTTCCAGAAGGTTCACCACTGCAGTCAAGCAGGAGAAATTAGAGGCGTAAGCGCATTGACCGATCAACATCGAATCTTGCTCCATTCTTGGAATTTAGAGCTCATCTCCGCAGATGAAGTTACACTATCGGAACCAACCAATCTTGCTGATTAATAGTGGAGGATTCAGCAAGAATTTTCGTCGATGTACAGCAGGATGCCGACCTGGCAGTTGAAGTCGCGTATGTAAATGCGGCACAGACGAGTACCTTTCGTAGCGGAGAGCACCGTGAGTGCGGTAACGTATTTGGTAAACAGGATATGTTTTACATCAAGACACGGCGGAACGATCTATCTGGTGGAGACGAGCTGTTGTTGTTATATTATTTAAAATCAATATACTGAGTCAAAAGGAAGACACAAAGCACAAAATAGATATTGCAGTATCATAATTGTGACAATATCTAAGCAAGCAGCCTGAGGTAGTTTGGTTCTTGAATGCAATATCACACACTCCAGTATAATGTTACTCTTTAGAGAAACACGCTTAATAAACTTGCATTACACATGCTTAATTACTTCTTGATGTTCACACGTTGGCAATATGTTGGCTAAACTCTACGCTCGCTGCTACCGTGCCGAGATCCTTGCATGAGCAAACTATGTATATTGGTTGCTTGGATTGGAGGAAACCAAGTACATAAAATTGTAGAGCTCGTTAAAACGAATAATTTTTCCAATGGAACATGTGCTCTGAGAAGTCTTGTTTCGGAGTTACAGTGAAATTACTACAATTTGTGACACTGGTGTTTTTGCCCGACATAGGAGCACAAAATGTGCTGTTGCGAGACAACCAGTTTTCCTAGACAGAAACTAAGCACACCGTCGTGTTCGTGATAAAATTCTGCTCCATCTGATGAATATGCAAGGCCGGTCAGAAGACGCGACATGGTCGCTTAGAAGAAAATTCGCCAAAAATGAAGTTCTTCATTAGCGTTCACGCCAAATACTTTAGAATCATAACCCTACAACCACTCACAGCGCTCAAAGCGGACATATTCAGCCAATGCGCAATTCATGGCGATCATTTTGGTACCAAACATATGTCAATGCGAGCTGTGGTTGCGGAGTAATTACGAGTTTTCGGCGGGATGTCCAGATTGAGTGCATGTAAAATGACTGTGTGGCGACGTTCACTACCGCCGACGTGTCGCGCGACAGCCGCAGCGCGTCATTTTTCATGCACTCAATCTGGACATCCCGCCGAAAACTCGTAATTACTTCGCAACCACAGCTCGCATTGACATATGTTTGGTACCAAAATGATCGCCATGAATTGCGCATTGGCTGAATATGTCCGCTTTGAGCGCTGTGAGTGGTTGTAGGGTTATGATTCTAAAGTATTTGGCGTAAACGCTAATGAAGAACTTCATTTTTGGCGAATTTTCTTCTAAGCGACCATGTCGCGTCTTCTGACCGGCCTTGCATATTCATCAGATGGAGCAGAATTTTATCACGAACACGACGGTGTGCTTAGTTTCTGTCTGGGAAGACTGGTTGTCTTGCAACAGCACATTTTGTGCTCCTATGTCGGGCAAAAACACCAGTGTCACAAATTGTAGTAATTTCACTGTAACTCCGAAACAAGACTTCTCAGAGCACATGTTCCATTGGAAAAATTATTCGTTTTAACGAGCTCTACAATTTTATGTATCGCTATAAAATTCGTTCAGTCACACCCTGTATATATATATATATATATATATAGTATATATATATATATATATATATATATATATATATATATATATATATATATATATATATATATATGGTATTACAGGAATATTTGATCAACGATATATGGAATTGTAGAGCTCATTAAGGCAAATACTTTTTCCAATGGAACATGGTCTCTAAGAGGCCCTGTTTCGGAATGAGAGTTAAATTACTACAATTTGTGACATTGGTGTTTTTGCCCGACATAGAAGCATAGAATGTGCTGTTGGGAGACAACCAGGCTTCCTAGACAGAAGCTAAACACACCGCCGTGTTCGTGAGAAAATTCTGCTTCTTTCGAAGAACTCATAAGGCCGGTCAGAAAATGCTACATGGTCGCTTAGAAGAGAATTCGCCAAAATGAAGTTATTTTATTAACCTTCACGCCCAATACCTCAAAATCATTACCTTACGACCACTTACAGCGCTCTAAACTAACATATTCAGGCAAATGCGCATTTCGATCATTTTGGTACCAAACTTATGGCAATGCGAGCTGTGGTTGCGGAGTAATTACGATTTTTTGGTGGGATGTCCAGATTAAGTGCATGTAAAATGATGCGCTGCGGCTGTCGAGCGACACATCGGCGGTAGTGAACGTCGCCACACAGTTATTTTACATGCACTTAATCTGGACATCCCACCAAAAAATCGTAATTACTCCACAACCACAGCTCGCATCGTCATGAAATGCGCATTTGCCTGAATATGTTAGTTTAGAGCGCTGTAAGTGGTCGTAAGGTAATGATTTTGAGGTATTGGGCGTGAAGGTTAATAAAATAACTTCATGTTGGCGAATTCTCTTCTAAGCGACCATGTAGCATCTTCTGACCGGCCTTATGAGTTCGAAAGAAGCAGAATTTTCTCGGTTGTCTCGCAACAGCACATTCTATGCTCCTATGTCGGGCAAAAATACCAATGTCACAAATTGTAGTAATTTAACTCTCATTCCGAAACAGGGCCTCTTTTTCCATTGGAAATATTTGCCTTAGCGAGCTCTACAATTCCATATATCGTTGATCAAATATTCCTGTAATACCCTGTATATATATATATATATATATATATATATATATATATATATATATATATATATAATATATATATATATATATATATATATATATATATATATATATATATATATATATATATATATATATATATATATATATATATATATATATATATATATATATAAATATATATATGGTATCGTTGAGAATATTACGGCGTATTAGTTATTGAGCTCATCATCTCGGCATCATTGCGCCACTTGAAAACCTTATTAATTACTGACCGTAACTCTGGCCGCGCCTTTGCAGTGCCGGAATACTTTAAGATTATCAGCATACAGCTTGCAACAAATACTGTCAGGGATGGCGTCCTTCAAGGTTGGGTAAATTATAAACATATACATCAACCACAACTACTGTTTCTTTCACATCACTGGACTCTCTGGCATCCTAGTAGTTTAGCTAATAACTAAACTGGTGAAACCCAAGCACCCAATAATTTAATAGTGTGGGCTTCACATGTGTTGCATCATGTCGGCCAGTCGCTTATCTGTAGATTCAACTTCAAAAAATCGTGCCATGCGTTATCTAGTAATTCCACTGATGACAAATGCTTGAATATATGATCAACAATAATTGTCTCAACAATCCAGAGGATTGAGCAGCCGGACTATAGTTGTTCACATTAGCCCCACAACCCTTCTTAAGAAAGTTTTCTATTACCGACTTCCTAATAGGATCCCCCCCCCCCAATTACCCAATTAAGTACTTACACAAATACACATATTAGTTTACCTAGATAATCTGAATTACTTAAATCACTTAAGCAAGCACATCCTTGTAAGGGGTCAGTGCGAGCTGGACCTGAGCTGAATGCAGCCATGTTCCCCGAGATGATTAGGCCGGGACTGGTCAGAAAAAAAAAGGGAGAGTGTCTCTTTTGGCTCTACCAGCTCTACCGCCAGTCGCGTCAGACTTGGCATTGCCATGGCTGAAAAAGGGGACTGTCCATGTGGTGGAACGGTGAGCGCATGAGCGCAGACTGCATCCGCCGAAGCTGGCCGGGCTCACGCAGAGTCGCCACGACGCCATCAATAACACGCTCGGGCGCGCTTTCAGACACGGGCCGGCTACAGCGATCCACTGAAGCGCGATGGACTGCAGAGGGACGACAGGCGTCGACCGGATGGCGTTACCAGCTGGAATTGGAACCATCATCGGCCACTGGCGTGGGACGTCACTGTCTCCGATACATACGCCCTCGGCTATCGTGGACTAGCCAGCGCGGGCGTAAACCACATCACTCATTAATGGGAGATTTACAAAAGGTACCTGCCTATACGCGCATCTTCTTGAAGACCACGTTGTAACGGCGTTTGGTCTTCAGTCAACTGTCGTTTGATGCAAGGATGCTTAATATGACAAAAACATTTGGGAAGAAGCCCTTGGGCTGCACAGCGGAGCCAGGATCGACTGCGTTCCTCTGACGGAAAATGTTGTTGAAATTAGAGAGAGGCAACGTCAAGATTATATCGAGTAGTCATTAATATGCAAGCATACAACTATGCATTTAAATATTATCTAATGCAATCTGACCGAACCGGATTACTAAGAAGTACCTTATAAATGAAGGTCCAAAAGTCAAATAGTTGGCAAAAACTTTGTACCGGCTCATTGCAGGGCCCTATATGCACACACAGGACTTAATTATTGATAATATTGTGACGAAGTTACTGTATAAGCATTATGGCGCAATTCAAATAAGTCCTACCCGACCACGTCTGACGGCTACAGCGCCCGCGCCAAAATCTCAACGTACACAGCGTTCACCGACCGATACATGTCTCAACCTAACCTTCCGATTCAAACCGTAAGCAACGTAACAATATTGTAATGTTGCTGTGCTATGCTAAGTCAGCTGGGGAATGTAGACACATCCGGACGGGTACTGCAGCAGCGCGAGGTGCTCAGGAACGATAAATGATGGCACACAGTATAAGGTCTGATGCAAAGCACAGCCGAGCAACGGATGGTTCTTAATCTATGCTGATCGGTTTATTTATTGGTTCACGAGGCACCGCGGTGTGCTGACACCCAAAAGGGTGTCAAACCCCGCTCTCAAATCGGTCAAAAGTTACAGAGGTTTGTTTTTGTTTTGTATAAGAATACACGTTAAGTTAAGGTTTGACTTAGATTGCCGATCATAGGTCGACCCTCTCCCGGTGTCGGCCGATGATCGTTTGAACGGCGGAGGACGTTGGGGGTTTGGCGCGAAAGGCTGTGGCTGTTCTCTGCTGGCTGGTTGAGACATGTATCGGTCGGTGAACGTTGGGCACGCTGAGGTTTTGGCGCGGACGCTGCTGTCGTTGGACGTGGTCGGTTAGGGTAGAGCTGAATCCCGCCATGATGCGTATACAGTGTAGTGTGCCACTATTGAATCGACACAGGTATGGTAAAGTAGTTGCTCACTATGCTAGCCCCGTGGCCCAACAGTTCAACATGTCTTCGAGGGGCGATCTTGGCGCGTATGCACGCGAGTTATGTGTTGGTCTGCTGGGTTGTGTTTTTTAACCCACTAAGAAGTCTTTTCCTTGGATAATTTCATAATGTACTAATATGGCGATAAAACATATACTTTTAGTTCTTTATATAGACTTTATATAGTATGTATGGATGGATCGATTAATTCATTATTCGCTTGACGTGTTTACCTAATTACACACGTCACCCTTTTACATCAGGGGCGCTTAGATCGGCCGCACAAGCGGACATCTTGAGATATTCCCAACCGTTCTTTGCCGCTACAAGAACTGTTAGGAATACTATACCCCAACAGTTCTTGTGACAGTATATATATATATATCGCTAGAAATCGTATACGCATTCGGTTGCCGCCGTGCGACAGACTAAATGGCATGCGTGTGCGTTTGCAGTCATCCACTAAATTGAGATCTAGCCAAACAAAGCACATCTACTACAGACGTGTGTATTTAATTAAATCATACGGCAGGTGAAAACATTATTACTATTATTATTACTTAGTCATTAGACCTGTCGGCCAAGCAATTGGACATCTGGGGGACAGGTGCTACTAATTGTACCGCCGGTATTCGGTACACGGGCTCCAACGAACGCTGAATTTTCCCATTTCCCAACCAGTACTACGACTAGAAGAAGAACTGCGCGAAACAACGAAGGCGACGGTGATAACGACACCGACGTCTACGGAAACTACTGTAGCAACAGCCGCAAAACAACGACAGCGAACTGCGGCGCGCAGTTATGTCCTCTGCTGTGCAGTGTCAGATGGTCGCGTCGCATCCCGCATCCTCTGTTCATACGGAACAGCCTCACACGGCTTACAACTGGAGCTGTCCGGGCAAAAGTAGACGGAATTAATGAAATAAGAATGGATGCCGTAGGGAAAATTCTGCACGAGAGAAATGAAGCACGGGTAAGATGGGAAAGCAAGAGACTGCGCTACAGAGGGGGGGAGAGAGAGAGAGGGAGGGAACACGCGGGGGAAGGGGGTAGACCCTGAGAGAAAAGGCTGGTGAGAGATAAGGCCAGCAAGGGAGAGCAATGGGGGAGAGCGAGACGGGTAGTCTTATCTGGCTAATTGCAGCCGGAGTCCCGAATATGCGGATATGACACGGCCGTTGTAAGTCGTCCTTTACGCTAGCTGGCTTCGTCTGTGGTTCCGCCTCATCATTGTCCTTGTCTGGATTCTCGACCTTGTTCTCCTCCTGTGAGAACCGCTGTCGGGCCGGGCCGGTCGTCGTAGATCTTTCGGCGTGGGCTTGATCGCCTCTGCTGCTGTAGAGGACTTGCTGCTACGGCGGCGCCGCCGAGCCCCGCAGCCCATGCCACGTCCCCTGAACGTCGGCAGGGCGAACCGACGGTGCTCACCCACCGCCATGACGCCGTTTGCTAAAACTTTTCCCCCACCACCGACGTCGTCGTCATGATCATGATCATCATCAGCAGCAGCAGAAGCATCATCATCGCTACAGTAGCTCCGCAGCCATTTTCCTTGTTTCATTCTTTGACCTTGTGCCCTGTCTCCGGGATCCGCCGTGTTCTTGACATTTCGTTCGACCTGGATATGCTACCCCGACAACCTTCCACTGTTACCACCACCACCTCCACCGACCGCTACGACCACCATTACCACTTTCGGTTGTGGTCGAGGGCAGTTAGCTACTTTCTTTTGATGGCATGCTGAGCTGCCCGCTTGGCCCGCTGTTCTCTTGCCTACTCGTAGGCTTCCAGGAGAACGGTTTTATTCTAGCAATCAAACTCACCTTCAAGCTTGTCCGCGGTTTTCGTGCTTTCGTTTATTCCTCCCGTGTGCTGGCTGGGCAAAATTTTCACATGTGAAGATGACCCCCCTCTGCGTTCCACCCTTTTAATCTTTTTTGTGTCTAGCATTCTATATCCCACTTACGCCCCTTTATCTCTATCTCTCTCTCTCTATATATATATATATATATACTTTGGCTTCCCTAGGTATATTTAGGTAGAAACATGCGAGGTACGTGTGTCTACACGCAATATTTTCTTCCTTTGACGATGATGTATCAGTGCAAAACCGTACACGGGCATTAGCCTTACGGAAAAACAAATGAAATTATGGTCATCGCACATATTATTAATAAAACGCACTTATTTAAAAAAAAAAAAAATATATATATATATATATATATATAGAGAGAGAGAGAGGGACCAAGAAACGCTTTTCTCACACTTAACCCTCTCGTAAATTACACTTCAGATTTTATCTACCGAGGCTACCTTTAGAGACGAACGGCTCCAAAAAAGCGCTCATATTTTTATATTCATGCACCAGGTGGCATATTAACGGAAACTTGACCGCATCTAAGTGAATTGTATGACTTGACTGTCAGTCGTCAACAACTTGCCTCCACTAAACCTGCGTCCCTTCTACCCCCAAGCTCTGTATTACTTTGACGCGACGATTCCCGACTTGACCATTTTGGCCAGTCTACACCAGCCAAACCTGCTTCCTCTATAACGCTAGCCTACCCGATTCTGCGGAGGATAAATTAAGCACGCACAGCCGATTGCGAGTAGTTATCGTAAATTGTTGCTGCCAATAGTCTTAGCGTGTCGCTGCATCTGTTAAGAAGCCTGGAATTGGCATTGCTACAATAATCGTATAAGGACAAGGGGAAGACCCATGTTGGCAAGTTCAAGCATAATATAAGACCTGAAAACTATGGAGTAGTACTACAACTCTAGAAAATAGTGAAACCTTCTGAACGGTGATGTTCGGTTTCTATTCAGGGAGACCAAGGAAGAAGGCCAACAAGCTTTCGCTACTAAAATTAAGAATAAGACATAGCTGGAAACTAGACCTTAGGGCTTGAAACTGTGAAGTCAGGGTCGGCATCAAGAATTTAGATGAAACAACAACTATTGAAAATATTACTAATGTTAAGCTCATTTAGCGGGACTCATGGGCGTGAAGCAAAAGTAATAAGAATGATAGTCACTCCACGCTCGTCCGCCTTCCAAAGGCGGCACATGAGGCTCTCGTAGCCAAACAGGCCTTCCCCACTGAACTAACTGCCAGCAAGTTGGCAATATCGCCAAAGATTATAATGAAGACAAGATTAAAGGAAAGAAATTCCATCGCTGTGATAAAATAAAAAATGCGGAACTAAAATACCTAAAAAAACGAGTCCGAAAAAATGTGAAAAAGACGACTCCTCACTTGTACATTCGCCTTTATTAATATTTTGTTCTTCCCAAACGTCCATATTGCTCTCCTGTCTGAGAGCTTTATCTGTTTATATTGTGACGAAGTTTCACTTCCTCTGGCCAGTACGACGATAGACCAGCCACCCACAACACCGTATGTGCATAACGGCACAATTCAAATCTACCTCAACGGACCACGACCAGCGGCCACAGCGTCCAACGTTCACCGACCGACACATATCTCAACCAACCACAGCCTTTCGCGCCGAAACACCAACGACATCCGCCGTTCAAAACGATCATCGGTCGACACCTGGAGAGGGTCGACCTATGATCGGCAATCTAAGTCAGACCTAAATTAACCTGTATTCGTATACGAAACAAACACAAACCACTGTAAATTTCGACCGATTTGAGAGCGAGTTCTGAGACTCTTTTGGGTGTCAGCACGCCGCGGTGTCTCGTGAGTCAATAAATAGACCGAGCAGCCTGGCTAAAAAAGACACTCGTTGCTCGGTCATGCATTAGACCATATGCTACGCGTTGTCATTCTTCGTTCCTGAGTTCCTCGTGCTGCAGTATCTGTCCGGCTGAGTCTACATCCCCCGAGCGGACCAGTGTAACACAACAACGTTACAATATAAAAGAAGTTAGTAGAAGGCCTCTAAGACACGTTCCCGGAACGCCTGCCGATCAGGCGCCCTCAAAGCGTGTCAGGTCATGTTGTTCCTAGTATTGATTCACGTTTCATGCAAGGCAACCTATTTGCTCTACGTCAATTAGACAAATGTGACTTGCTAGAACACTTTTTTGATGTAAGCTCCAATAACCTAAGGAGTCAGCGATCAATCACTGCAAAAGCCGTGGCCCGCGGTGAGTGCGTAAACAGATTGTTTGCCTGGCGGATGGCCAAATGGACGCATGCAGCACTCGCCTAAATGGCGATTAGTTACGCCTTTCTTTCAAACGTACGTATATTGAAAGCATTACATATATGACCATGATAATTATACCACACATGCTTTTATGTGCCAACACAGGTCATTTTTATAGTTATGTTTAAATAGCGTAGAGAAAACCCATACCTGTTTCACGTGCAAGATCGAAAGCCGAAGGCGGCAATGACTTGCGTCGAAAAGGAATTGAAGAACTTTGAATGTCAGCAGCAAAACTCAAGCAATCGAAGCCGGCATCCACGATAACAATGACACACGCATTAAGACGCACTAAGAGAGATAAGGGTCGAAAGAGGTACAAGGAAGAAAGAGCGCATGATGTAGCAACGCTGACGGCGGTAACCGCAGAAGGAATGGAAGGAACCTTTAGAACTAAGGCAGGTACCTCCAAGTCAGCTTAATCCCGAACTAGAACGACTACGTAAGTCCATCCAGAAGGCGTTTCTGAAAAAGAAAACATTAACCAGTACGGAATAAAAGGAGCAGGACAATGAGATTCTTCCAGATCAACATGAAAAGGTGGAGCGTTGAACTGTGCTTAATAAGTGAGACAAACCGGGCAGTAGCTGTTCAATGAAGAAAGCGATGCGGCGATCACGGTTTCGACCGACAAGAGGATGTTAAAACACAAAAAAAGCTACTAGTAGGGAAGTCGATATTGATGAAAGATCTCTCGGCGAGCCGCACTAAGACATTCGCAACACACATAGATGCAAAAGATTCGATCAGACAAATGACTGCAACTTGACGGGAATACTGACGGAGGCCTGTACCATAGAGGGTAGTTGATGTACCAAGGGGAAACGACCCCCCCCCCCATCCTGGTGGAGACCAGAAATTGTGGAGGCAAGAACTAACTGTGTGTGGTGGCCCACAGAGCTCACACAAGAGTACGTGCGACCCCGACGCCTCGACGGTGGGAAAAAGAGGAGACAACGGCTATCCCCGCTAGCGCCAAAGGTAATAACCGCTAAAGGCTAGACGGCAGAAGCACAGAAATATGATCTACAGCCAGCACGGCGAAATGCTTTTTATTGGACGTGGTGTACGTTGAAACAAAGTACATGGCTAGTTTTGCTAAAAGGCTTCATACTTACTTGTTTGGTGTTATCCTTAATATTATCGCCTATCTATTCACGTTATAAGAGAAATAAACGTTTTCACGCGCATACGATCCATCCGTACTTTAGACTGTATTAGTGACTTTACTAGCATGGAAATACTTTACGAGAGGCTCTGCTGCGTTAGACAATAATAATACTAATAATAATAATAATAAAGTTTCTGAAGTATTGCCAATGGTTTGGCACAGCCACAGAGTCCTGAAATAACAATTCACACACAATATTGAGCTCTGAAACAACGCTCCATCAAGGCTACTCGCTTGGCACGGCCCATTTAGCCTCGCAATAACCGAACAAGTGACAAAATTAGAATGTACCTTTAATATTTTGTACCTCGATGGTGTCATACCGTCATGTGGACCGACAAATAGTTGATCCACAACCAGTAATGCAGCTTAAGAAATGTAGAAAGCTAACGCCCAACGCATCAAAATGCGAGGTCGTCCCCATTGGGGGCGCTCCTCAAGCTCGGAAAAAGGCAATACAAGTAATCAAGGAAACCCTTCCAGGAAGAACAAAGAACGACCCAGACTGTCTAGAAATCCTAGCCGTTGCAATGAGCTGATTGAAACGCCCTTTTATTGAACATAAAAGGGTGTACAATACCATTCACACATTATTTTGGTTGCGAAAGTTTGCTTCAACACAATTTTAGTTCTCATTCGTTCAATTGCTTCACAAGTCTACATGGGTACCATACATCTACATGTGGCCCTTAGAATCTGGGCCTACAATCTCGACCTCCCAAAATTTAGCGTCCTGCGAGTATCGCCAACTATGTTATTCGCTGATGAACTTACGCAAGATATCTTTAGTGAGAGCTGGCTTAGAGCCTTACCATCCCCACATTTAGGCACCATGTTTTTGGAAGATCTTGGAAATGCGTGATGCATCTGCGTCTCTGGCAGCTAGCAGTGACTAGTATGAGCATGGTAGACAGCATAGCTGGATCCTATCACTTTCCGCATGACTGCCACACTAAGGATGCTCTTGTGCAATGTGCGGAGCTGAGGTTGAGGTAAATGGCCTTCAGTTTCCATGCTTCTAAGGAAGTTCTGGCCGATACTCGAAGCATGCTGCACTAAATGACAACGAACGTTTAGGAAGGCGAAACTGCCTGTTACCCTAAAACCAAGAGAACTTGAGCTCGAAAACGACTAAAATCCTGATTAAGTTAAAATACGATCTTGGTCGCATGGCAAATATTTAGCCTAGGACGCTGCAGTGTCTTGCATCGCAGCGCCCTCGTATGTACGCAACAGCTCTATCGCCGCAAGATAGGTTACAATTATAATTACGATTATGTTTATTTCACTCAAATTGAGTATAATATAGATTTTAAAATGTTTCTTCATGAAGCTCTATCTTCTTCACGCTTCCAACGAGAGAAGTAGTGCAACGATTATCGGTCCAGCGCTGTGCACTTCACTGCATGGTACCTGGCCACCCTACTGGCAGGCAGAACCGGCAGGTGCACAACTCGTACTCCTCGTGAAAGGTTGCGTTTGAACATACCAGGTAGTGATAACCATGTACCATGTACCTGGTGTATACGTGGCGATTGTCACATGCAGGACCAGACCAAAGGTGCAAGGCATTGAAAATGTCCTAACCATCGACCTCCCGTCTGGCCTGTTCGACTTTAGCTTCCCATTCCGAAATACAAAACATAAATGTAAATAAAACATAAATAAAATGTAAAACATTCGTAAGGTACTGTACGCGGCATCTTCAGCCTTAGTCGGATTGTTTCAGCAGCCGATGGACAGCTTGACATGAGATACGCAAAGCGGCTCCTTGCTCGGATAGGCAAGCAAAGCACTCGCTTCATGTATAATGAAAAACACCTTTCAAGCTGGTTAAAATTCCCCAGCGTGAGGTGATTCCACACCCTGTTAAGACCATACATCAGCCCCGGAACAATCTTGAAAATAAGGAGCATCACTGCTGAGAAAACGGACAGTCTTCGGACATTGCCTACTTCCCCGTAAAGAGAGACAAGTGCCTTCCGTACTGTTTCATTTATATGCCCTGTGAACGTCGTTCCTGAATAATGAACCCAAAGCCCAAGATACTGGAAAGAGTCAACAAACTCCAATGGTTCGCCGCAGCAACGTATAGCGGTTCTGGCAGCCAAACGGCCTGAATTTAATGGCTTGGGTCTTTCAGGTGTTTATCTCAAGTCCCTTCAAGGCAAGGAACGCCTCTATCATAGAGGTAATGCGCTTGATGGCACCTAAATCGCGATGAGCGACCACGATATCATCTGCATACATCACCACTACGGCTTTTGGTACTCCTGTCGGACGTAACCGACGAAGTTAGCAAGGAGAAGTGTAAACTAAACGCAGCTTAGCGGGTCTCCTCAAGGAGGTCCCACATTTTGCTTAATCTCTAATACACCCTGCTCACCGTCTACCAACAAGGTGTCTTCCTCAAAGAAACTTGCTATTACACTCAGGAGAGAGCCAATCACACCTGCTCGTTGGAATGCTTTAACCAGCAGATGGCGAGGGGCTTTGTCAAAGGGTTGACGCAGTTAATAAAGACTGCATACAGATGACCTTTGGGTTGAGCCACAGCTCGCTCGATTTCTGACTGGAGAACGTGGATTGCATCACGGGTGCCTCGGCCTCTCCTAAAGCCGAATTGCTCCGGTGGAAGTGCCTCTTCAGCCACGTGCTCAATCCGTCGGATAACCAACTTACAGAAAATCTTCTTCAATGTGCGTTCTGACGCCACTCCACGATAGAGATTTGGATCCTGTTGGTCATCACCATGCCTACCCTTGAACAGAAGAGAAAGCCTGGCCACATGTCAGACTTTAGGCATCCGCCCCTTTTTATAAGTTCAAAGAGTTTCTGTCAAGAGAGGAAGTGACTGGATCCAATGCTCATAGCAGACCTGATCGAGCCCTGAGCTCTTTCTCTACGGGAGTGACCGTAGGACCTGACACACCTCCTCCACCTCGAAAGGCAGATTCATGTTGTGCTGTGAGATACGGCCGCAACGTCACGACTGAATAACAGATTAGTTATTAAATCGTGACGTTGGGCTAGAATGGGGCAACTAGATGGGTAACAGAACATACTAAAAGAGAAAAAAACATATATACACTTGTTTAAAGGATTGGTACCATTTTGTAAACATGTATCTGGAGACTTTCGGGACTATGAGCTATGGCAAAGCAAAATTTGTGATTTGGGAAGTATAGTCCAAAAAGAGTGGAGGCTGTAGCAGGTGACCGGCGCAACAAACAATATTTAAGGTAATATCTATCACGTGCGATCTGCCGGGGCAAAGTTGCCTCTATCATTGGCTCTATGCGTTGATGAAATCAACCGGGAGCACTTAATGAAATATACATTCAAACCTCGCAAACATAATAATAATAATGATAATGATAATAATAATAATAATAATAATAATAATAATAATAATAATAATAATAATAATAATAATAATAATAATTGCCTCGGCATTTCGGATCTGGTATCAAGCCTACAGAGCCCTTTCAATGTCTGGTACCTAGACGACGCTGTCTTGGGGGGTCCCGCAAATGCCGTGGCGAGAGATCTGCAAACTATACTGAATTTTGAGGAACCAGGAGGACTGACTCTCAATGCAGCCAAATGCGAAGTTTTAGCTGTCGGAGGCACCCTTCAAGATCAGGCGCAAGCTATACAAGAAATCATGGAAGCACTTCCTGGGATATCTTGTGTAACTCAGGGTAACCTAGATGTTCTAGGCTCTCCCGTAATGGCCGAAGGAATCCCACGCGCTCTCGATGCTAAACGAGAGACCCTGGTAAAAATTCGCCCACGACTGACCAATATGCACCCACAGGTGGCTCTGTGTCTATGGAGACACAGTCTTGGTTCACCAAGATTCGTCTACATGCTACGAACATGCCAGACCCTGAAATACGTGGAGGGTCTTGCAGCCTATGACGAGACCATCAGAAGCATTCTAAGCGAGGTACTTAACATTAATTTAGAAGGAAACACGTGGGAGAGAGCTAGCCTCCCCATCGACAACGGAGGCCTTGGAATAAGAAGAGCTACGGATCTTGCTGCAGTGTGCTATGCTGCATCCCTGAATCAATTTGGCTCCCTGGCAGAATCACTTCTTGGTGAGGAAGCAAAGATTGAACTGAAAAAGGCAACCGCGCTGGCAGACGCCACAATCAGGAGTCAACTCGACCCTGGCCCTCTGAGAGAGCACGTGAGTCAGAAACTTCTTGACGCGTACAAAACTAAGAAGTCCGCGCGAGAGATAATGAATAACCTTACATCAGCAAGAGAACGTGCCGTCTTTCTAGCGGCTCAACATCCTTTCAGCGGGGGCTGGCTTCAAGCGCTACCCTCCCGTCAGCTTGGCACCATGCTGGATCCAAACCCCTTCCGCATGGTGTCAGCTCTTAGGATAGGCGCCCCCGTCTGCCAGCCCTTCACGTGCCTCTCATGCGGCCAACCGGTTGACTCGGACGGCCTACACCCGTTAAGCTGTCCAAAAAGCCCCGGCAGACTTACAAGGCACGCTGAACTCAACGCCATAGTGAGAAGAGCTCTTAGAAGGGCAGGGATACCATCTACGCCCGAACCAGTAGGTCTTAATGGCAGCAGTGAGTTGAGACCTGACGGGGTCACCATCCCGCTGTGGTCGCACGGAAAATGCCTTGTATGGGATGTAACGGTTTCATGCACGGCGGCGTTATCATATTTACGTCACAGCGCAGTCGAGACGGGATGGGTAGCAGAACGTGCGGAATCTGAAAAACGGAGGAAGTATCTAGAACTATCTAGAAGCTACCACTTTGCACCCATTGCATTAGAGACACTCGGCCCCATTAGCACAGGTACAGCAAAACTCCTGCAAGACATCGGAAACGAATCGAAGACGTTACGGGCGATCGACGCGAGGCCATGTTTTTGAGACAGATGATGTCTTTGGCCGTGTGTAGAGGGAACGTGGCTTCCATTATAGGCGCCATGAACTGACAGAAAGCGAACAGAGCAGGATAAACATGATTTAAACGTTCATACCTCACAATTGTATTAACTAAATATGATAAATAATAAATAATAATAATAAAAAAAAAAAAAAAATAATAATAATAATAATAATAATAATAGTCACTAACTGTTATAGTATCCTTGGAACTAACATTAGCCACGCCAAAAAACGATAATTAATCGTACTGCGCTCACTAATAAAACCGTGACAATTACAAACGAATTCAATCTCTAAATATTAAACAACACTTAAAACATAAAGCGGATTGCTCGGTCCGTACAACACTCGACTTGTAAAGATTCGCGTTCTTATTTTTCTTTCAGTAGATTCATTATTTGTTTTTAGACACCATAGATGATGTTAGAGCATACCTTCTTAATAATTACAAAAATAAAATGTCTTTATTTGAGAGTAAATTTAGGCGCGTGAAACCTGTGGATGTACATATATCGACGTGTCTCAGAGACATTGCCGCTAGTGACGCATATAGTAAACAAATATCTGTAATTTACTAGTGATAACTTATATTCAACAAGCATTTGGTCAACAACGTCATTTATTGGAATGTTTTACTGTATATCGCTGGTAAAATCAGCTTTGGCTACTATTTGCTCACCCTTAGCAAGCAAGATATGGCAAATGGATTTAAACCATCATATAGTGATCTAGCCACCCTTAAGAAATATTACTATAAATTAACCTAACACGCACACACATACATCCCCACGTTGATGTATATATATATATATATATATATATTCTAAACAGTGGCAGATAGTATTTGTCCACAATTAGTGACATCAAACACTGCTCAAACGTCGAAAGTGCCCTTAATGCAGTTATGCGTCCCACTCGAAAGTAAACCAGCTGTATTGGAAGACAGTCAAAGGCTGAAGGTTCAGCATCGCTAGACATCATTGTCGCGCTAGGCTGCGCCTAAATCGTTATTTCACATACCTAGCCCGCTTAGTCAAGTATTGCTCGCCGAAGACATGATGTACATTGGCATTCGGTTACACACGTAAATTCCCCTCAAATGTTACGCAAGGTGCCACACACACAGAGAGAATGGCTATTGCCACGTTACGCGTACCGTCATTGTAGCGTCGTCGTTATCATTACCTAATCTGTTTATCTTCTGCTAAACGTGACCGGGTAGTTTCCAAGGTGGCTGGCTATGCACTGATTCCGTTCATTGAACGACTCGATCTAACAACTCGTTCACTCAAGTCCACCTACGCATACGTATTTGATTTCTGAGTACTCGTCGATGCCGTAACGCGAGCCCTCCCTGCCGATTCCCGACTGTTTGATGCCGCCGAACGGCGCCTGTGCCGCTGATATGAGGCCCTCATTGACTCCGACCATGCCGACTTGAAGCTGCTTGGCGACCCGAAACACCTGTGCGACATTTTGCGAGAAGAAGTAGCCCGCTAAGCCGAAGTCGGAGACGTTGGCCAATCGAATCACCTCATCCTCGGTGCGGAAACGACAGACCGCGACCAGGGGGCCGAACGTCTCCTCGTGGTACACCTGCACGTAAAATCGTGGGCCGCCGATACGAAAGACGGGTCCGGTTAAACGCACGGTTCAACTTCAGACAATAGTTAATCCTTTCGCATGGATGGATGGAACATGTTTAGGGACCGTGCACTTCTCCGTTTAACGCCGATCCATACAAACAAAGAAAACCTAACGAAAGTGATTGCGGATGAGTGAAAAACAAAGACTGAAACATTGTCACCTGCCCAAACAAAGTCCCTTGTATGCACGAGATTCCCTATCTTTTCCTTTGAACTATACCCTCTCTACGTCTCGATTTAAATTCTTAATCGGATAATCAAGCTCAAAAACGATATATATATATATATATATATATATATAGTTTCCGTTCCGTGTCCACGAGTAATCCAAATACATTTTAAATAGGCAGTTTGATTTCGTATCCGATACTAAACTGATGCAGCGCTCTAATTTCGTACGGAGTGGTGGCGGTAAAAACTCGACAAATTATTCCAAACATCTGATCAATGCTATCAACACTGTTTTGACGACAGACACTGCTACAGCAGCAATAACAATCCAGAAACTAAACTCGGAGCATCAGTGCACGATAAAGCACGGTGATATATATATTATATATACATATATACACATATATATATATATATATATATATATATATATATATATATATATTATATCACCGCAGCTGTATATATCAGCGATGTAACTCAGAGCGGCTGAACGAACCTGCATTTCGGGTGTGGCGTCGATTGCCACGATTGGATCAATAAAGTTTCCTTTGAAACTGCCCTCGAGCACAATGCGGCCGCCCTTGGCTCGGATGTCGTCGACGTGCTGTCGGACCTTCTGGACGGCCTTGCCGTTAATGAGCGGTCCACACGTCGAGCCTTCGTCAAAGCCGTCACCCACCTTCAAACTCGACTTCATTGTGGCCACCAAATGCTCTGCAATGCAATCGAACGTCAGTGGACCTCCAAAACGTCACAGCGTACGCAGCAAACTAAAAATAAAATCTACCACTATAATATAATAGTACACATTACGGTTTCTATACGTTGTGCGTCTACCAAGTTTAGGTTAGGGCGAAAATGTCTACGCGACTGATAGGCGCTACTTATCTACTGAACACTGACAAGTTTGGATCCCCCCATATTTTGTTTCCAGATTTAAAATGTCGTGTTTTCAACGAATGATATAAGTGTTAAACATTATTCTAAAATACTGAAATTCTGCATTATTACCGAAAAAATGTGAAACGTTAAGGTACATTGTTAGTGTAAAGCAAAGAGCCTCCAAGCTGTTATATATTACATTAGATCTAAAAGTCGTTTATCTACTTGAAACTTGAAAAAAAATTGAATATATATATATATATATATACATGTATATATATATATATATATATATATATATATATATATATATATATATATATGTATATATATATATATATATATATATATCTCGAATGACACGTCTCTCAGCTGGCTATAGTATATGTATCAATGCTATATGCAAACTCAATATGAATGATATATGTATATATATATATATATATAATCAAAGACGTGCCTATAAGCGATCGTAGATTCCGTCCTGCACGAACACCCGGTTGGCAGCAACGCACGTCTGGCCGGTATTACGGAATTTTGCCGCCATGAGACCCTGCACAGCACGCTCCAGATTGGCTGAATCAAATACAATAAACGGCGCATTTCCGCCAAGCTCCAAGGAAACCTTCTTCACTGTTGGCGCAGACTGAGTCAGCAACAACTGCAACATAAATCAATAACCCATCTGTCAAGAACGTTTGCTAATAATTAACGCTTTGAAGGGTGATCTGAACTCGACGGAAAACGATAATTATTATCAATCATCACTCGTTCACTCGAGGAGGCCCACATGCAATATATATATATATATATATATATATATATATATATACAGGTAGTTCAATAAGTTCTTAGAATGAGCTTTTTAGAATTCGAATTTTGGCACGCTTTCACCGCTAATAGGAACTGCAACTTTTCGACTGCTAGCACTCAATATATTATGGTGATTGGCCGTTGCGAATTCGTTTGATAGCTTTTCCCGTGCAACGTATCGGCGTGATTTTTAAAAATGGAGAAAAAAGAGTTTCGAGTGGTTATCAAGCATTTTTATTTCGAAGGTTGGAATGCGACCCAAGTAAAAATTGAGTTAGACGAGACGTACAGTGACTCTGCGCCATGTTTTGCCACTGTTTCCAACTGGATTAATGTGTTAAAAAGAGGTCGCAGGAGCACCGAGGATGAACTACGTCCATGAGGCCAAAAAACGGCAACTGATGAGGAAAACGTAGAGAAAGTGCAAAAAATTCTTGGCACAGATAAGCGAATGAACATTAAGGAAATAGCGGAGGCATTAGGGATTAGTTTAGGCAGTGTGCATTTTATCCTACACGAAAACTTGAAGATGAAAGAGCTTAGAGCAAAATGGCTGCCGCATTTGCTCAACCAAGGCCAAAAAGACGCGCCTGTTTTGGCTTTACAGCGAAATTTGGCCAAGATGTCGAATAATCTGTCGGATTTATGGTGCAGATTCATGACCGTCGATGAAAGCCGGGTTCATCACTACACTCCCGAGACCCAAGAAGCATCTTGCCAATGGTGTGCACCTGATGAAGGACCTCCGAAGAGGGTGCGGACAACGGCATTGACCGGAAAGGTGATGGCTACAGTTTTTTAAGACCAACGTAGAATAATGCAGGTCGACAACCTTGAGAGCTGTAAAACGATCACAGGAGAATATTATGCAAGACTGTTGGACTGCCGTTAGCAAGAACTCATCGTGAAACGGCCCGCTTTGCAGAAGAAGGTTGTCCCGTTTCACCAGGGCAATGCTCCTGCACACAAGTCCCGGCAAGCATCGGCAAAACTGGCCCAACTGAGGTTCGAACTTATTGAACAACCCTCCTATTCTCCAGACCTGGCCCCCTCTGATTATTTCCTCTTCGGACATTTGAAGAATAGTCTCGGTGGAAAGCGTTTTTCCAGCAATGAAGAGGTTAAGGCTGCTGTCAATGCCTATTTTCAGTCTAACGACGCGGAATTCTACTCAAGAGGTATGAAAGCTCTGAAATCTCGGTGGGAAAAGTGTATTGAGCTTCTCGGGGAGTATATCGAATAAGAAAAATTTTTTAAAACATGATTTGGAAAATTCTCGGTTTTCATTCTAAGAACTTATTGAACTACCTGTATATATATATATATATATATATATATATACTATTTAATAAGTACTTTGGCCTATCAGCGCCATGTCGCGAATCTCTGATGGCGTACTGCAGTCGTGATAACTTTAAGAATACTGGTATAACAAGCAAGGAAACAATAAACCAAAAGCAAATCTTCTACACACACCCGCACAAATTATACCAACAGCAAACAGGACATTGACTAACGGATTTCGGTTGCTAAAACAACAACAACAACAACAACAAAAGCAGCAGCAGCAAACGAAGAAGAAGATGACCAGTCCACTTGCACAGAATTCTCTCTTTCTTGTTTCAACGCTCTATTTCGTCACGCCCTCACGCAGAAGCACACAAACGTGCGCATCCAACCGCATGTTCATACATGGCCAATGCCGTCACCACGACACGACATGACGGCACCGTGAAGGCCTACCTTGCCAACAGTTGTGCTGCCGGTGAAGCTAAGCGCGCGAATGTCACTATGGGTGGCCATGCGCGTGCCCACGGCAGGCGTGTTCCGCTCCGAGGCGGGCAGGATGTTGACGACGCCTGGAGGGAAGCCGGCAAGCTCGGCCAGCTCGGCAATGGCCAGTGCCGATAACGGTGTGTCCGGTGCCGGCTTGACCACGACCGAGCACCCAATGGCAAGAGCTGCTCCGATCTTCCTCGTGATCATCGCGTTCGGAAAGTTCCACTGCAAGCACCGCACAGTTTGCTTAAGTCACACTTACCTGCTGCTATCCAATCTGCTCTCCTTGGAAGGATTATTATTAGGTCTGTTTTTTTTTCGATTTAATATTTTTAATAATTATTCGATAGGTCTGTTTTTTTGTTTGCCCTCTGTGACAACAAAAAGGGGCGCGCGCTTTTCCTCTCTCTCTCTCTCCCGCTCTTCGTTCTGTGTATATATACGTATGTGTGATCTTCCTGCCACCAACGTTATGTTTGCGGTGTCATTGTCATTGGTTTCGAACACTAAGCACTCTGTTATTACAAAAATGCTAATACGTCCGGTCGCTTAACGTCGGCTGCATAGACGTTAAACTGATAAATGTGTTTTACAAGCGTAGTAACATATGATGTCTTAGACCTCGCAGTGAGTGTGTAGGGTATATATACATATATATTGTATCCACTGTATAAAACAAATACATTTAATGGATTCAACAATTCACTACTAGTTAGACACTGACTGGCGTGATGATGGCGGCCACGCCAATAGGCTGCTTAAAAACAAGCAATTCGCGGTCGGTGGTCGCTGCAGGAATGATGTCGCCGTAGACTCGCTTCGCTTCTTCGGAGAACCACTCGAGAAAAGAGGCTCCGTACATAATCTCGCCCGTCGCCTCCCGAAGAGGTTTGCCATTCTCGCGCGTCATCAACTCCGCCAGCTCCTGCAATACGCACAATTCAACCATAATTGATATATATATATATATCAAAACCGCGGGTTAAATATATACGAGTATTAATCATATATATATATATATATATATATATATATATATATATATATATATATACAAAAAGAGAAAGCCGACTCATAAGCGAGCTAACTGCTTGCTAAACTCAATCCTGCTAATTTTGAATTTACAGCAGAGTCACGATAGAGTCGTGTGTAAATCGTCCAAACTCCGTAAGGCCAGAATGAACCATGCAATGCAGCGTTTGCTTAAGACTTTATTACACAAAAAGCACAACGCTAGAGGGGCATTCATGATCATGGTCAGGACGCGTAGATACATGTGCTTGATTAAGCTTTTCGCCGCTCTTCGTGTATTCAATCAGAGGGAAGTTTAACGTCTAACAGAGAGACAAACCTTCTGGTGTTGGTTGTGCAAGTCGAACAGCTTTCGAAGTAAGCTACTCCGCTCCTTGGCAGAGGTGCGACTGAAGTTCTCGAACGCCTTCGAGGCAGCCGACACTGCCTTGTTGACATCGTCAGCGGTACAATCGGCGACGCGAGTGATTTCCTCATTCGTCGAGGGATTGAACACCTGTCTAGCCGGATATTGAATAACGACAACAATACCAACCAAGGAAAACGTACAGTGATGCCAGTCGTAAGAAGGCGCTAACAATGTATCCAATCAACAAAAATGTCCAATAAACTTACTAGTGCTAAGTAAGCAATAGCCATCCATTCCACGTATGCTAAAGCAATTTCATCCATAGTCTACAATATCCTACAAACGAATATGTATGCCTCGATACAAAAAAGCACTAAGAGGGTTGTCGCACGCCTCGACGATCTACTAGAGGTGGGATCGAGTAGAAACAAAATCTCCGTAGTTAAAATTTCTCGCAAGATCCTAAAGACTCACGTGACAACTTATTGCGTATGACTCATGTCAATAGGTAGTAGGTTATTGAACCAAATGGTTATTTGAATAAAATGAAAATGACAGCAGTTTGCAAACATCGGAGAGGTACAAATGAGGCATCACAGCACAGATTCTGTCATGCCTCATGTTTACTTCTCTTACGTTTGCAAACTGTTGTCAATACGTCTATGCTACTTTCACCAGTTAACGTTAGAAGACTTCCAGCAGCTGCTACAGCAAAGTTCACCCAAACACGCTGGTAGGAGTCTTGAATATTCTTAAGCGTAACGTCAAGGTCTACGTTTCTCCACCTCAATTATCCACTATGGCGAGATCTGGTAGGTATGTGTGGGTGTATGGCATATGAGCAATTCAACCGATAGCACTTTATGGCAAATCGTTAATCTAGAGGGCGATTATCGCTAGACTGGCAGTGGCCAAAGAGAGCCGCCCTGGAAGGGGGCATCAGCACCAATGTAGGTGAAAGTCAGTTACCGACCGGAAATGTATCGCCATCGGCTCCATCTGTCCACTGGCCGTTAATGTAGGCCTGAGTACGCAGCAAGCTCAACGACCTCATCGGTGTGCTCATCCACGGCGTCCACATCAACTTTGTCCTTAGCTTCGTGCTCATTCCTGTCGACTTCGCGACGATGCCCGCCGCTTCGGCCGATCGACCGAGCAACTTCAGCGACACCTTCAAGACGCATGCATGCACACGTTATATATATATATATATATAATTTTTTTTTAGTTACATCAATTATGTATATTTTGAATCACATCCTCAACATCACACAACATTACAAACGTATATTTTGCTACACTTAAATAAATTATGATTATATATATATATATATATATATATATATATATATATATATATATATATATATATATATATATATTTGAAATCTAATAATTTATTAGAACCCCGGCTGAGTTAAAAGATATTTACAACCATATACCTTTATCGTACTAAATCCGCCATTGATATTGTGTGGCATGGTATCCTACCTACCCTATCGCATTTCCGTTGGCATTGCATACATGTAGAATCATCGTGAAACCCGCGGAAATTATCGAACGACACAGAGAGTGGTTGAGGTTGTGCCCAGCAAACGCCGTTACCAAGTCGAAATACCCGAATCTATCTTTTTTAGTTTTACCTTACAACTATAGCCATGAAGCAAGTCATACTCAGCTGTCATATTTGTGTTTTATAGAAAAACGGCAAAAAATCCATTCGTAATAGGAATGAAATGTCAAACAGAGACGGCGTCCGCTGATCTATAAAAACATATAAAGAATGTCATAATACTATTATATATATATATATAGTAAATGGTTAATAAATCATCACAATATTTTCTATATATATATATATATATATATATTGTAAATTATGAATAAATCATCACAATATTTTTTTTAAATATATATCATGTTTAGCACCAATTGATTGCAAGTCTGTCTACTCGTTACCGTACTTATAGATTTCCATAATACTAACCGGTCTATACATTGCGATTCGACGCGCGTCCAGCAGCGACCGGTCAGAGAAACACGCACAGAGAGATCTCGAGAGAGAGACACAGAGCGAAATCCCGAGAGAGACACAGCGAGATCAACCGTTATTCGGTCTTCTTAATTGAAGCCACTGGGCTGGGCCAGTGGGCAATCGGAGGCAATCGTGCATTCACGCACGAAAGCGACTATTGCTGCTGCTCATGACAAGCAACTGCCTCGAAACGCACCATCCCAAGGTATGGTGGACGGACATCGAGTTTGAAGGACAATTCCATTGAGCTGAGCCAGCTGTGGTTGTTGTTGCTGCTGCTGTTGCTGTGGCCGCTACCATGCTCCTGCTACAACAACGATAGATTCGATAGATCTTCTTCCCTCCTTGATCCTCCACCGCGCTCGGTGGCCCGTTTTCCTCACCCATCCGCCGCCGACGCCGCCGCCGCTGATGGCCACAACGCCCCCTGGTGGTGTTTTCCGTCGTAGTTCGGGGATCGGCCGGTTGTTTTCCCGGTGACTGCTGTTGTTGTTGTTGCTGTTGTTGTTGGGTGGTGGTGGAAGGGTGTCTCGATGACGTCTGTATACATCGTGCTGTGCTATTCGTCCGTTTCCCGAACAGCTGCTAGCTGAGAATGCGCAGAGACGCGCACAAGACTTCAAGACTCCCTGCTTCTAGTTATTGACGTTTTTTTCAACGACGAAACCATACTGGCAGGTGACCGTCTCCGCGGTGACGGTATATTACATCTGGATATCCACATCTACCCCTCTTCTCGTTACCAACAATAGAGAAGGCTTTGCAAAAGAGACTTCCTGCGACTTTACTGAGGTCAACGTAAAGTATATATATATATATATTTTTTTTTTATATGCTTTGCGCTGACCTCAGATCTGATAAGGTGCTATGCTACTCCTGCTCAAATATGCTCAGAAATCTTTTTTTTCAAAGTCTTCTCTGTTGTTGGCAACGAGAAGAAAGGGTGCGTTTTTTTTAGAAAACTCACAAAAACGTTTAAAATGTCTGCCGAAACCATAAACTTTTTACGCCGCAACATATAATTCTCACCACTTTTCTGACTTTGACTTGTCTGAGAAGTATGTTAATTATTAACTTATGTTTCTTATTAGTACTATTTTATTTATCTCTTAGTTTTATTGAAAACCACGAATGTCATAAATATCACAATCGCCTATTATTACTAAAACTACTACTACTACTACTACTAGTAATAATGATAATAATAATAAATGACGGTACTCTTTTCAAAACGCTGTGTAGAAGTGTAGAGTAGCTCTTTCCTTATCTGTTTATTATTTAATCTTATAATGGTAGTGATAATAATCAATATATATATATATATATACTATTTATTATTAATTATACCGTTATAACAATAACGATATTTATCTGCCACTAGTCATCATAACAGCACCCATTCCTGCCCTTTTGGCGCATTGCCACCAGAGTGTAGCCATCAATCCCGTCCACGTTACGACGACGGCACGGTCGCCATCATAGAGACTAGATGGATTAACACTTCGTTTATCAAACAAGACAAACAGACAAACGTTGCATAAACGTATTGTTGTTGTTGTTGTTGTCTGTTCAAAGCTATACATCCATTGCTGTGTGAACAGCTCGGCCGTTTGCTAGCTTCCTAGCTGTTGTCGTCGTCAGCAGCAGCAGCACTTGCATATTTAGAGAAAAATTGCTGTAACATTTGGTCTTACTTACTGATCCACTTGGCATCCCCGGAAATCGGTCTTCCCAGGTTGCCCAGGTCCCCCCTGATTATGTACACCTGTCGGTACACCTTGTATGCATTTTGAACTCTGCGACTGGCTGGCTATACGGCACGCAGCGAAGTCACACCACAGATTTGTTTTTCGGGGCTGACGCCATCAGCCAATCTTTAGCTTGCCCACACGGACTATTGCTATTGCATTGCTTTGTAAGACGAACCCTATAAATATAATTGTGCAATGTATACGCTGTCTTTCTGTCTGTCGATCTGTTTGTCTGTATGTCTGTCTGTGTGTCTATCTGTCTGTCTGCCTGCCGCTGCTTCGCATAGAAGCATGAAGCTTCTATGCAATCGCTATGGCTTTGGCGCCAACAACACGCTGGAGATAGAGAAGGTCTGCAGAGAGCGCGAACGCAGGCGGGCGGCCGATACAGAGATACGGATGATACAGAGATACGGCCAGATACAGAGAGAGAGAGAGAGAGACGGCACGGAGAGAAATAAAATAGGGAGAGAGAGCGGCCGACTCACCCTCAGCTCGGCCACGAACCAACAACAATCGGCAGAAGAAACGTGCCGTCCCGCCAATTGCTTGTTTCTGGTCGCCAAAACTGTCTCTCGCCCAATTCGTCTAGAGCCACAACTGGACGACCCACAACGACAACGCGAGATCTCGGCCGGCCAAAAGATATTCGACAAAGCCAGAGAGAGAGAGAGAGCGAGACAGGGCAGAGACGGAACGCGAAATCAGACGGAACGAAGAGAAAAAAAGAAAACGTTGCTTGAAAACGCTGCCATAGGAAGAATAAGAAGAAGAAAAAGAAGGCGGCGCACTACGAAACAGCACTGGTGGTTCTGCTGTTGCAACTGGCTAATTGTTTATGATCGTTATTGATGGTCGATTTTTTGCCAGTTCCATCTAGACGAACAGGCCAACGGCTGGACAAAACCGCGGGAACGTGACGCGGCCGCCTGAAGCCTCTCATGACAACGATTGGACACACAGAGAGGTTGGTTGAACGTACCGTCCGAGTGGTGGTGAAGCAACAACAGCAGTATTAGCGATCCTAGTGGTGGTTGTGGTGGTGGTTGCGGAGGATTGAAGATTCAAATCGAACAACATTCATCAAAACGGTGGCAGTTTCGACAAGCTGCTCGCTGTACTTCGGCTTGGTAGCAGACTACGACTACTAACGAACCACATCAAGCAGAGAGAGAGAGAGCTGGCCATTGGCAGCTCGTCAAAAAATCGATCAATTCTTAGTCAATCATTGATTGATTGATTGATAGATTGCTTGATTAACTGATTGACTGTTTGTCTGGCTGATCGGCTGACATAAGTCGTCGGAACAACCGGGCAGCTCGGGATACTACAACACCGCAACTACCACTACCACGGACATGCCAACCTACCTATATTCATAAATACACATACATACGTTCGACCCCACACGGATAGATATATAGATAGATAGATAGATAGATAGATGTACGCCGTGGTGGTGCTACCGAGTGGTACCGACTCACAAAGTTTGTTGTTTCATAGAATAGGATCATCGGAAGAAACTTCGTCCGAAGGTCGCCGGCCTTCAGAACGCCGAAAACAAAAGTTGTAGTAACAACAACGACAACAGCTGCTACTGCAGCAGCGTTAGCCGCGCGTTGGAAGTCGTCACCTCTCAGTCATAACGATCACAGCCATCACAGCTAGCAAAACAAGGTAAGCGGACTTGCGTCGGCGGTGAAGTTCATGTGAGGTTCATGAAGAATCGTCTATTGTCAGAAATGTTCTTATGTCTGTGTGCTAGAATCCTGAATGACAATGAATATGCCACTGCTTATGGTGATGACCTTATGCTGTGCTTGCTAAGCACGACACACGAAGATTCTGAGAACAAACTCCATCTCGTGCTTGCTAAGCACGACACACGAAGATTCTCAGAACAAACTCCATCTCGTGCTTGCTAAGCACGACACACGAAGATTCTCAGAACAAACTCCATCTCGTGCTTGCTAAGCACGACACACGAAGATTCTCAGAACAAACTCCATCTCGTGCTTGCTAAGCACGACACACGAAGATTCTCAGAACAAACTCCATCTCGTGCTTGCTAAGCACGACACACGAAGATTCTCAGAACAAACTCCATCTCGTGCTTGCTAAGCACGACACACGAAGATTCTCAGAACAAACTCCATCTCGTGCTTGCTAAGCACGACACACGAAGATTCTCAGAACAAACTCCACCATCACTATTAGCAGAAATATGTGTAGTCGTTCAAACGAGAGTGTTTTCAGAGCCAGTCACTGTGTTTATTGTTGGTGGATTTGGGCTGTATTTGATGTCATTGTGTATCGATTCTTCCCCCATTACATAAGTGGTTTTTTGTTGGTCTACCGCCACCTGCTTTTACATCGAGAGGCAAAATCAAACGCGATTTGTACCGTGCTCGTTATGCTTTGTGTAACTGTAGTATTAAGTTGACGCAATAATGTCGTTAGTCATTCGCAGGATGAACTCGCAGCTATGAATGGTCTAGTTGAGTTTACCTTCAAGTGGCGGCGGCATAATGTAAGGGGTGAGCGGGATGGGTATTCTCTGTCTGTTTCTTGGTTAAGAGCGGTTTTAGTCAAGTGAAGCAGGTAGTGAAGAACGCTGATAATGGGTTGTAAGAGGAATTACAAGAGGCCGAAAATGAAAACTTATTTTAAAACTGCGGTAAATAAACGCCGTAAACTGAAGGAATGGTGTCACTACGGCAGGATTCGATTACGTCCGTGGCTGAATGGCTGAGTATGATTCTGAACTTCGACGCGTAACGTCGATGAATCTCCCGCTAATGCTGTTGTCATACGATGTATCGTCGCTTGTTTTTCCCCATTGTCAAACAGAACATATACAAGGTATGGCTAAGAAACGTGCATCCAAACATCCCTACTCAAGATTGCAAACATCACACGGTGCGCGTTTCCCCTGATCAGTTGAAATTCTGCTATTGCTATATTGGCTTGTTTCTATTGTGCCTTAAATCCTCTATTAATCTGCTTATTTTATGATTAAACAACTAGAAACAAATTTCTCTCTTAAACTAGCTTGTTGTGTTATGCCTTAAATTCTCCCCTGAAGAACCTTGAAGAAATGAGCCACGGGCTCACCGAAGCAAATCGCCCTTGAGAAGCAAGAGTAACTAAACTTATCTTCTGATTTCACTACTACCGGTATCTGGGCTTCATAGTACACGCTGCTTCCATGAGTTTAATCTATACAGAATTCCATGAATGCGCAAAGAGCGAAAATCGAATTCTAATCGGCTATCAGGCTGGCGATCATTTTAGTCATGACGCTTTAAGTACGTGATTGTTTCCTAAGATTTGAGTAGGACATTTAGCTGACCAAAGATTGTAATTGCATACTACGTACAGTTGCAGTAACGGACCATCGTCGGCTAATGAATCGAGGTGTGTTGATTGTGTGTTTTCAGCTTCCAGAGATGAATCATACAGTTCGAAAAGACATACTGGAGCAGTATGTCATCAACGCCAACGAGGCCGTCGAGTTTCGCCTCGTGCATAAGGCCGAAGACCTCGATAAGGATGAGGGGACATTCAATCCGGAAATGTCACACCAGTTCTTCGGCGACGGCGAGTCGATTTTCGGCTATCGCGATCTTATCGTCCAGCTGTACTTCGGCGCAGCGAGTCTCGAGATATTCCTGGGTCAGAAGTACGCCGAGAAGATTGCACTCGAGAAGGCCGAACAGGTGGAACCCGACGATGTGCTCGCCATTATCGGCGAGAAGCTGCCCGAGGGCGACTTTCATACGAACATTGATGTGTTCTCAGCCAAACTTGCTCAAGAACGCAACTTCCGGCCGATGGGCGAGCTTCAGCATCAGTGGAGCAGCGACGCCGGCGACGGAGACGGCTGTACCGTCTCGTACGAGGTGTATCACAACCTTGTAGCCGATTCCAAGTATCGCAAGTACCACATGCGTATGGAGTCGTTCGTCATGTGGTTTGTGGATGGCGCGCGCTACATCGATACGGACGACGAGAACTGGAACGCGTTCGTGCTGTACGAGAAACGCCGCCAGGGCGAGGACACATGGTATACGTTCTGCGGCTACAGCACCGTGTACAAGTACTGGGCCTACCCCGACAAGCAGCGGCCGCGCCTGGCGCAGATCCTGATCCTGCCACCGTTCCAGAGGCGCGGCCTGGGCGTTCAGTTACTGCAGACGATCTACAACCACTACACGGGGCGGGCTGATGTCGTCGACATCACGTTCGAGGATCCGTCCGAGGAGCTGACCCGAGTTCGCGACTATCTCGACGCGAAGAACTGCCACCGGCTTTCGGCGTTCCATCCGGCCAAGCTGTCGAAGGGCTTCAGCGAGGAGATGCGTACGGAAGCGCGCGACAAGCTGAAAATCGGCCGACGCCAGGCTCGGCGCGTGTACGAGATTCTGCGGCTGAAAAGTGTGCCGAAGAACAATGCGGCCGAATACAAGAAGTACCGGCTGGACGTTAAGAATCGCCTTAATGCGGCCGCCCGTCAGGAACAGCTGAATCTCGAGAAGGCCAAGAAGGCGTTTAAGAAAGAGGCCGTATCCTACGCCGAATTCCAGGCTGCGCTGGATAACCGGATCGAGAGGCTCGATGCCGAGTACAAGGAGCTCGAAGAGGTCTACCTGAAGGTAATCGAGCGACTCAATAAAGACTGAACGGACGACGACCGCTTTTGTCGGGAGCCATTGCAGTCAGCGGCGCTTGCCGGCATGTTGCTAGGACGACATGCTTCGTGTTTCCTGGAAAAAAGGATGGAATAATTTTCCGAACGAGCAGAGGGACTCTGGAATGCGTCCCACGAAATCTTAACTACTTTCGCCTTAACATAACACCGTAGTTCAACTAGCAGTTCATTATGTATATATACATATCCACACGGTTCGCGCATTTGAAGTTGCCGTTACGCGAGAGCGCCGTTGTGAATTTCATCGAATAAATAAATCACCTGTTTCATTTTCTATTTTACGAACTACGTTGCTGTGCTCTCTTTAAAACATTAATTAATTATTTGTTACTTTATAAAAATGGATTACTTTAATAAAGAATTGGGACAAGACGATCTCCTTCCTTAATATTCGTATTACGAAATCTGTATTAGATTACTTTACGTAGGACTTACTTTCAAACGCATCTGTAATGATACAGTTCTAGCAAACAGGTAAAAGTACGCCCTGATGCATGCAAACAATGGTTTGTTAAATAGCTGTACAGCGGTTTAACAATGGATTGGTGTGTAGGCAAGACCTGAGTAGCATATATATATATATATATATATATATATAAGGAGAGAGAGAGTATATTCATACCGTGTGTAAGCAGCCTGAAATCATAGTGACAACTTTGTTTTATCATTTAAAAACGTATTTTTTTCCAGATACACTTTATCATAACTCCAAAAAATAGCTATATAATTTAGTCATCGTTGCACTACTGTTTATTGATGTATACCGCGTAAATGTGGGACGAATTTTGCGCCATACCTTTTCGGTCCGGTGTATGGCCTTCGTGTTATCTGTCAAAGCTCTTCGATACTCCTAGTTTGAAATTGGCCTGTTTTGTTGATAATTTAACTGGAAACTATTGTGAATAGGCATAAGTAGACAATTGTTTTCCTTAGAAATATAGGCAAAATAAAGGCAGTCTCAATCACCGTTTTTCTTCTGCGACAGGTTTAAAGCGTCGTTATAGTCTTCATAAGATTACTGAGGCCAGCTTATCCAACCTAAAATGCTAGCTTATTTACCTCATTTCAAGCCAGGGGTTCGGTTTTAAGTGTATTACGCCAAATAGGAGGTCAAAACACTAAATAAGTTTTACGTAAGTATAACTGATGTTACTTTAGAAGCATTGGCTGGTTTTAAACGCATCGATTAACTTAAATTCAAGGTCTCAGAAAAAAAACAATAATACAATGCTTCTATTTTTATAGTAAAATACGTTTGATCAGTAAGAATAACATTTTGCATAGAGGCTGTGCAAAATACGGTATGCAAAGTTTATGAATTATTACGCGTGTGAAATGCGGTTGTTTACACCGCGTTGGCTATTCGAAGCAAATTATGTATGACTTGTAGTAATACTAATAATTAATCCTCATATTATTATTATATATTTCCCATTTTCACAGATCGTAGCAGTAAAGAAGGAATGAACAAATGGCCTAACTTTCTTCCATCTAAAGTCTAATTAAATTATTCTATCGAACCTTATATATAGAGAAAATGCTTTACACACTGCAAGCGACAACGGCTATGTTGCTGTTGTTTCCTGCAATGATTTCGACTCTGTTTTTGAAATTCTTTAGCACTGCGCTAACTGCTAAAAGTTTGATATCTTTGCGATCCACCAGTCAGGTGCCACGAAAAGTACCTGCTTCCATTTGGTCTGCATTCATAATCTTATTATCAGTACTATTATTAATGTTTAAAAAATGTATTGTACAAAAAATACAATTGGATATATATATATATATATATATATATATATATATATATATACATATATATATATATATATATATATATATATATATATATATATATATATATATATATATATATATATATATATATATATATATATATTGTTTGTGACATTGTTGGAGTGCAAAGGTGTGCCCTCTTCCTATAATATCTATATCATAACCGGTAGTATGACTGGAAATGAAATGGAAATGAACTCATCTAAATGATGTTTCTTAAGACAAAGTTGGTGCTGTGTCTGGCTGGGCCAGGCTAGATGCCCGTTGCAATCGCGTGCAGCCATTCTTCATCTAGTGCCGGTTACGCCGGTAGTGATACCAAACAACAACAACAACAACTTCCTCCACCGCCCCCAGGTCTCTCTCACACTCTTAACATAGAGTGCAACCGGTTTGACGCCGATGTGTTCGCTCCTATGCTTTGACAGTTTGACAGAAGATTACAAGGAGGTTACAGTCGAGTCCACCACTGCCAGGAAATGAACAACGGACGCCTGCACGAACTGTGTTAGCTGAATTGAATCGTCAAGCACTTTGTTTACTCTCTGTTGAGTGGTGCGGTGAGCAGAAAAGCAGTGAGTGTTCGTCGAGCAAATAGTTGTAACACAACGCTTGAACTTCTAGTGGGGGGAATATCGTAGCATCAGAAGTTAGAGAACTTATAATAATAGGACGTGAAGTCTTTACCAGGGATAGAATCTGCTCAGCAATGGTCGTAGAAATAATGATATCCATCCGGTTAACTGAGACTTTTTTCACCTTTTCTTTCACCCTGTATCCATTGCACAGGCTGATACTTAGCGCTTATTAAATAGGATATAATACAATAAAGCGTATATATATATATATATATATATATATATATATATATATATATATATATATATATATATATATTCTCGTCATTCCTTGACTAAAATTATTAAGCCCCACATCTCCTTTATCGTAAGCTTTTAGTTTGCTGTTAGTACTTTGCATAACCATTAGTTAGATTACGATAAATCAAAAAGGATATCATGACCTAAGTGATCTGTGTATATGCAAATATTGTGGCTTATCATGTTCAAGATACCACGCTGGTCAATGTACGAAAATGACATCGATGACAAGTCTGAATATGATCTCATAGGATGGATTGTGGATATAATGTTCTTATAATATATATGTGTAATGTGCAATACCTAACCAAGGTGACAATAAACGATTGATAAATCAAAAAGATTCACTTCAAATTATCTGCGATTATCAGAAAAGACAGAGCTAGTCAAATAAAAAAAATATCTTTTGCGATGAGCACTATATATATATATAGCGGATGTTAAGTCAGAGAGAGGTGGGCACTGTTTATCACTTATACTAGAATAATGCACATTAACGATTTAACTTAGCCAGTGAGTGATTGTTTGCCGAATGATTGAATTTGGGTCTGCTTCCAAAATCGGTCCGTCTGAAATTACAGGAATGATGCGAACGGGAAGCTATGCTGCCTCTCAGGCGTCCACCACAAGACCGGCTGTCGCAACAAGGCTTGTCGCAACAATTGTTGTTGTGGTTGTAATTGCTGCTGCGGCTGTTCTTGCAACGGCGACAGCCACAAACAGCGATGTCGACAAAAAAGGACCGAAAGGAGATGAGGACTTTGTCGAGAAAGAGTACGGTGTTCGTTATGCCGACACTTGCGAAGTCTGCAAATATCTCGTCACCGAACTCGACGCCGAACTCCTGCTCACAGGTGACCACAACGAAACAATGACCGGTTTAATAGTTCATAGCGACGAGGACTATCTGGGGCAAAACTCGCCGTTTGCCCCAGTTTTGTCTCTGGCATGCGCCGACAAATAGTCGTTAAAATAGGGTCACTTTGTAATAAATAATAAAAGAAGTAAGAAGATGAAATGCCAGTAACTCTATCACGATATGATCGAAATGTTTAACTTTGCGCAGCCCTTGATGAGCTGTAGGAGATAGCCGACCAACTTAACTGGCACATTGCTACGCTTGAAACGTCCACCATAGTCCCACCTTAGAATCAGTTATGATTTACAGGCTCTGCTCGAGACAGATGAATAGAAAAGGCTAGTTGCTCGATATATTATCCATAATCCGCTCCCTCTGATCGGTATGTATATAAGCATTGCCGCAAACGTCATGTGCAGAGTTTGTGTCTCGTACATTGCTGGAAGAGCTAGATCTCCGGATATCCTGCGAAAAGTAAAAATGATAAGGCAACCCCTAGTCTATCTTTAGTCTATTACTTTCTTCAAGTATATCTTTGGATTCTGCTATCATCAATCTTACGGCTACAAAAAGTAACTTTCGATATAGAAGTCCTTTAGAAAAGACTAGTGATTCATATTCCACCATGGTGCCTACTAAACCTGCGGAAGTATAGCGGACAAATCATAGGGATAAGAATCATTAGTGGCATTGAAAGGATGCTGCGTGGACACAGTGTTTATGGTCAGACTAATTAACAGATATATATATATATATATATATATAGGAAGCATGACGCGAGGATAGACAGTTTTTTTACCGGTAAATAATTACTTTAATCTGATATATCATTCCCTAGTATCTTTATTTGTAAATGTCCAAGCAAAATATTTTGTTTAGTCAGTTGGACCTGACTGAGAAACCCTTGTAATATGCGTTTTGGATTCAGAAATAGTAAATATCCTTTGCAAAGCGACTGATAAATAAAAACCATATATATATATATATATATATATATATATATATATATATATATATATATATATATATATTAAGTGCTTCAGGTTTTTCAATGAAATTAACGTGAAATATCTTTGCTGTATTGCCGAGGGTTGTATAGGCCGGTCGCACGACGTGATTGAGACGGGCTACCATATCGACACACCACCGGAGAAGCGGAAAGTGAAAAAGTACGCCACCTCCGAGCTTCGGCTGATCGAGACCCTGGAGAGCGTCTGCAATCGACTGCTCGAGTATCGACTACACAAAGAGCGAACGGACTCGACAAGATTTGCCAGAGGTTTGTCAGAAGTTCAACGTTGAGCCTAATGATGTTAACTACATTAAAATACATTTATCATATACAAATATATATCGAGAAACGTTGCTCCCAGCTTTATTCGCTCCTCATAATTAAGCAAGCTGATTGTTAGCAAGAGTAATTTCTGCGAGCTCAGTTAGTTCGCCATATGCGTATACCTTTGTGACACTTCTTCTACCGCACTTTAGTGCAATATGTCGGAGTCCGTGCACCGCACTCGATTCCCCCTGACTCATGACTGGTGGTGACTCGAGACGTCGAGGACCGCGGCATCAAGTTAACTTGAACGCCGGCTACGGGAAACGACTGCGGAAATATACCGTGGCAGTAAAGCTAATGAATGTCTCAGAACAGCACCTCAAAGAGTTTTGCATGCCTGAGGGCGGTCATGCGTCTGAGCAGTGGTCTTAGAGGTTATGTGGCTGGGTCACATATACACTCCATTATTACGATTATATAATTTCCAGATTGGCCTTTAACGTACATCGTTTTTTGTGTGGGTGCGTGCACGCGTATTGCAATGGGGGTCATAGGCACGTCCCAAACCTTCCAGGTACTTAATAATCTTGTGGCCAAAGGTGTAAAGGTTGATCTCGGCATTCCACACGAGCTCTGGGATGAACCGCCCGCCGAAGTGACTAATTTGAAGACCCAGTGCGAAAAGATGCTCGAGTCACATGAAGCTGACATCGAAAGATGGTATGTTGTTTTTATTCCTACACTTGTTTAGTCGCTTAGTTAGTTTTGCTTCACGGAGTCATTAAGTCTACCTGGTCAATAGAACCCTGGCGATAAGCACCAGGCAGTGATGAGCAATATGCGCCTATTTGTATCTCTCTCTCTCTCTCTATATATATATATATATATATATATGCAATTTGATGTGAATAAATATTTCTCCTTCACTTATAAACCGTAAGTTATTCACAATCCGACGCCGGAGTTAACCATTGTCTTCGACAGAACGTGTAAAATCACTAGTTGTCTAAGCTAGGGTTAGTCCAACTACACAAAGTCCCCCTAACGTAAGCCCCGTTTCCTCGTTGTATGTAGAGTGATAGGCTCTGACGTAAAAATCTAATTCACTTTGCCAACATAGTCTACGCGTAAGGGGGACAGGACCTCCCAAAGTCTCAAATACTAAGGGAGTGCTCTTATATATATATATATATATATATATGTTCACAGCCATTTAATGTATGTCCATTCTACGTTACAGGTATTTTAAAGAGACTGACAAGACACCGCTTATGAAATATCTTTGCGAAGACCGCGTTCTTAAAAATGACCCGGAGAAGACCAAGTGCATTCACGAAAAGCTCTCAGATCCCAAGAGCGCGAAGGAAGAACTCTAAAAGTACTTTATGTATATAACAACCACTACCCGCCAAAACATGGAGACAGAGTGATGTCTCAAATGTAAATAACTCAATAAAGAAACCGAAATGACTATTTTACTTAATCTTGTTTTAGTTCAGTATTTTATAAATTAAAGTTAAATGTTATGCTTATTGGGAGCATACCGTCTCCGCCAACACTTATCGACGCATTTACAAATAATTTCGTCCCTTGGAGGGCATTCTGTAAAAAAAATGCTTTGAAACAGGTGAAATTTCAGCAGCTTGGTGAAAATGCTTGCATGAATCTTCAAAAGGTAATAGCAACCCGGTCTGCTCAACCTCTTGGTGATGCATTGCAAAAAGAAACTGCTGCTACTAAATATTATCCAGTCTCCTGGCGCGCGGAATCATCCCTCGGAAATAGCATGGGTTTTACGCGATATGACGATGACTTTTCGTTTTCGCGAATACTGGTCGCTATCCTGGAAGTAAACTCAGCCATTCTATATACCGGCATTCAAGAAAACCGGCTCTTCCTGTCACACTAAATAATCTAACGGGCCTTATCAATGACCACTACCCCTGCGTTTTCCTAAGCTGTTGAATCTAAAGGTAGCCTCGGTAGAATCATATGGTATCACAAGGATTTGGGAACACCTATCTTTTCAGCAGCTTAGCGCTCCCTTCACTGCGAAGGTTACGTTTTTTACGAGAGTTTTGGGTCTTTCTAGAAAAGCACAGAACAGGCTGACTTATAGTCTTTTGAGAACAATGCCGTTCATCGAGGATCTGGTAAGCGGCTTCACTGCGAGAGTTCCGTAGGGCGGTTGAGCAGAAGATGAGGGAAGTGCCAGAAGCGTTGTACAGGTCACCAGCAATATTAGTCAATGCGTGAAGAATGTCTAGCAACAGTCCTAGAGCAGGGACAGTAGACTTTAATTAGCCCGTGGCGGATTTCTTTGCATGATATGTACGACATTAGATTATCAATGACAACGCGATGCTGATGGCTAAAATCGCCAATATCACGTTACCGATTACATCACTTCAATTCCAAGGGAAAATGTTAAGTGTTATGTTGGCCTCCAATGCTTTTCGAACATTGACTCACGCCTCCGCAAAGATCGCATAGTCCGCGCTAACAAATGGATTCTATCATTCAGTTCCAATCCGGCATCGTGGAAAACTGTACCCACTTGAGTGGTTGTCGTCTTGCCATAGATGAAACCTATGTCCCTTCTAACCCCGTACGATCCGTCAACGATAGGTACACGTTGATCAACACCGATTATTTCCACACAGGGCCGGCTGACGTTTTACCAGAATTATATGGAACTGCGCGTACGAGGGAGATTGCGGGAAGTATTCGAATTCAAGACCGGCAACTTTTACATCAGCTGTCCTAGTTCCTATAAAACTAAAACGTGTAAAAAATTGCCGCTATTATTCACAATATGAAAGTAAAATATGTTCTCAAAAATGTATCTCAGAAATATATATATATATATATATCAATGAACGGCATACCCACTCCACCGAACATGTCCTTTGTATGAACCATGATAGACTCGATTTCGTCTATAATTTCAACTATACAAATAATGACAATATGCTACGGACCCTTAATCACACTTAAACAATCATCGAAAATCTTCTTTCGAAAAATTTCACAAACGGATCTAGAAACATACGTTTTATCTGACTTTGACTTCGATTATCACATTACCTATGTCATGAACGCTTTACTACGTAATGTTCGCATCATTTCACGTTGTGTTTATCCTAACCACGCCTGGATTCCATATTCGTCTGTACGAAGAAGATACAACAACTGTCCAATTGCCAACTGCTTACACACTTTAACAGTATATCGCAGTGCATTACATCAAAGGCAGTCAGATCTCATAAATTGACTAACTGTTCGCTTGGCGTATGGCTAATGAGCGCACGCGAAACTTAATTTAATGCAACAGATGCCGCGCACGACTCACACAATGCAGTTGTGATTTGACTATTGTACTACACACAACTTTATGTAAGAAAGGCGAGTTATATATATATATATATATAAATATATATTGTTCGTTCACTCGTTTAACAATATATGAACCTTTCGGAAGATTTTGCATAGCTTTATTTGTGTTTTTTGCTTTGTGTGGTAGTAGCCAATTAAGTTAAAACCCGAAGAAAAGGGAAAATATTAATTTAAGGAAAATATAACCACTACATTGAGGCTGTACTAAGGATGCTCGGAGCAGGGTAGGGCGACACCAGGCAAGCAAATGATGGAAAAGGGGTTGGTAAGACAATGAAAGCCATGCAGCTACCTTCGATTGAATTGGAATTGTCAACATTCGTTACAAACTCGTTTCAATAACAGACACTAAAATTGAAACTCCCCGATATAAAACACAATTTTGCGGCCTATTTTCCTCACATTTGCCGCATGAATTTGGGAGCAGACTGTAGTCGAGGTTGTCGAATTGAATATAATTGGGGTAGATGTTCACACTTTACGTTTGCTGCAAATAATAAGTCTTCGTCGACTGTTTGGCTGCAACGTCACAGTTTTGTTTTTATTTCATGTTCAAATTAGTCTAAAGTGAATTGTTTCCGCGAGCCTAATGAGCAATACTGACTATTATAAAAGGTGATACGTACCCTCAAGTAATTTTTGCCAACTGCTGACTTTTTTGCGGTTGACAAATAGAATCGACACAAACATTACTCCTCTAATATATGTAATTGAAAATGGAAGTTGTTCGTAATTCTAGACCATGCTCCGTTTCGTATGGGCTTGGAATTGCTGTGAGGCATATCTTCAATGCACCGGATATGTTAGGACTCTCTCCTATTATTTACCACCTCACGAACCAATGATTAGGTCCCGTGTCAAAAAAAAGAAATCGCCAGAGGATTGAAATTACCTAACTTTTAAAATTCTGCGCTTTTGAGGTTCCGCCGGTTAAGCCTAATTGGCGGAACTGTTTAACCGACGGAACGCCGACAAGCCGCCCGACAGCAGAGATTTCGAAAGGAATCGAATGTTTCGAACGTTCTAAAAATAAACATCAGCTCCAACTGCGTCGCTTGTTGACTGTGTTGACTCAAACAGCCGTGTAAGACGGCCGGAGTCGTAGAAACACAAGCTAAAACGAAGAATTACGTTTTGTAGAAACACAAAACGACGTGAAAGCCTCTACGATAATTGTCTACCGCATCTAAAGTACATGAGTGATCTGTGAGTTTAGTACGAGTAGTGCTATTTGTCGCTCGAAAGGTCGTTTATTGTTATTATTATTATTATTATTATTAGTATTATTGAAGTAGTCGCGATTCACACAACTACTTTCGTGTGCTCCTTCGCTCGACGTTTTCACGATGAGCGAGACCCCGGTAGGGGCGCGTGCCCTGAAAGTGATGTCGGAGCGGTCGGAGCGTGCCATCGCTATCCGCAAGCAGGCGTCGGCGGGCAACAAGGCGCCCAAAAAGAAGGTCCTCGAAGAGGACGAATTCGTGGCAAAGATCGACAAAATTATCGAGCGTGATTTCTTTCCGTACCTCGAGACGGTCAACAAACAGACGAAGTACCTCGACGCGCTCGAGAGTCACGACAGCGTGCGAATTGCCCAGGCCGAGCGCGAACTCGGCAAAACTCCGCAGAGCGCCATTGGCGACACGCCCTCGAAGGAGGGCTGGGACGACGACGACTGGGTGAAAGGCACGCCAGGACCCTCGTCGAAGCCGGCCGCGCCGAAAGACGAAAAGCTCAAGAAGGACGTCGAAGGCGTTTCGCTCACCGAGTTCATGACGAAGAACACGTCCGAAGACAACGACTCGTTCGCGCAGATCATGGAGAAGGCCGAACGCAAGCGACGTGAGAAGCTCGACTGGGTCTACAAGCACGAAAAGGAAGAGCAGCAGCAGGAAGATCAGCCAATGAGTATCGACTACCGGGGATCGTCAAAGAGCGTCCTCGGCGTCGGTGGTGACGAAGACGACGCCGCGCTCATGCCCCCTCCGCCCGGCGCTCCGCTCGCGTTGACGACGGCGGGCGATTCGCGCCTGTCGCAGCCGCTCGACTCGTGGAAGTTCAAGGTGCACAACACCGTCATGTACTACCCCGAGGGGTCACCGCTCACCGACGACGAAGCTCAACAGCTCAAGGACGGACGCGTGCAGATCTCGCACGCCGCCACCCGGCTGAGCACAAGGCCGTGGACGAGCGCGTCGCTGAAGCCGGCGGCGGCCGCCACCTCGACGCAGCCGGGCGTCCCGGGCGGCGTCGGCGCGACGGCCAAAGGAGACGACGGCTTCTGGAACGGGGTCGTCGAGAAGCTCGGGCCGGACGGCAAGCAGAGCTGGGAGTTGGCGTCGCCCAGGCCGCCGGCCAAGAAGGGCTTCTCGCTCGTAGCGACGCCTTCGCCGCGGCCGGGCGTCAACGAGTCGCCGCTCATGACGTGGGGCGAGGTCGACAGCACACCCTACCTCATCGATCACGTCGGCGACGGCTCGCAGTTCCGCATGAAGGGCCCGTCCGAACGCGAACAGCTCGCCCACACCCTAGCCGAGAAGCATTCGGCGCTCAAGAAGAAAAAGAAGCAGGCCGCCCTCACGACGCTGTCGGAGGAGGCCGGCCACCACCAAGGCAACTCGGTGCCTCAGAGCCCGCGGTTTTCGGCGCTGTCGCCGGCAGCAAAGCGGCTGGCCGTCGGCAAACTGGGCATCAGCCGAGGTGCGGACAAGCGGCTCATTGCGAGCTACACGCCCAGCCCGCGGCCGGGCGAAAAGGGGCGGCCCTTCGACTCTGTCGGCGTGTCGCCGTTTCCAAGTCCGTCTCCAGTTGGCAGTCTGCGCAGTGGCAATACGCCCAACGTGGTCACCCAGGCTCCTTCGGACGTCAAAAAGGCCAAAGCGAGCGATTTCTTCTAGTAGCGTACGCGTTAGCGTATACGCAAGGTGTGATTTAAATACTTGTACACAACAACTGTTTTATACATATATATATATATACATACATTACATATACATACATATATATGTCGTGCCGCACGCTTGGATACATAAGCCTATTTATTCCTTTCGGATCCTGCCTATCATTGTATGTGCGGAGTTGTACAAACGAATTTCTACGATATGGTGTGCCTTGAGATGATTGCTGTAAATATGTAATAAAGCAAAGGACTGTAAAAATCCTGTATTTCACTAAAGCTGTGTTTTCATGTATGTAGGTCTATCATTTGCATCAGGGGGGCCATATGCTACGCCACTAACATATTTATAGATAAATATCTATAGTTTTCTCTTATGTGCATTCAGGTAAAACGTTGGAACTGGCAAACTTACGACTTTTTCAGCTAAGAATTGTATGAGCAATCGAAATAAAAAATAATTTATAGGTGCACAGTCCGCTAGGTTCAGCTCATGCAGACCTATATATATATATATATATAATTTGTTTTATCTCGGCGAATACTCGAGCAATTTTTGACACAGTTGTGGATCTCAGGTTACTCTCCGAAAATGACGGCAATGCTTTGTTGCTTATTAGTGCTTTTCAGGAGCTAGTCGAATTTGGTCGATTTTACTAGCTTGGATATTTTATGGAGTGGAAAGTCGTTGGTCGTCAAAATCGAGGACACGAGCTGATTCGGCATACTCTGATATACCAGTAAACGTTCTCTCCGACGCCTACGTTGTTAAATAGCTTTATAGGAATTGCAGTAGAGTGCATGCAGAAATGAAAAAGCTTTAGCACGAACACAATTTTTATTAACTAAAAAACTGCTCAACTGAATGTCACATAATTTAGATGCATGAACGTATTTGTTTTTGTTTTTTTAATAAGTGCGTTTTATTAATAGAAGAAAATATTGTGTGTAGACACTGCATGACTTATTCCCGACCGACAAATTGCAGTCTAGTATTGACCCGCATTTATTTTTTAATCGGACACAATTTACAAGTTGTGGCAAACTGGTGCGAATATAATGTAATGAATACTGTGTTTGCAGTTTATATTGCTACTTCGTTTTCAGAAACATGATTTTCAGAAATATGACTAATTTAGCTATGCGCTTGAAGGCGGCCTGTCTCTTAAAAAACTAATATTTGCTTCTATCTCGTGTAAGACGAGCAATCTAAAGGCTCCAGCCTTTAAGTAAAATAGCTCGTTAAGAAAATGGAATGCAATTCGTTTTGCTATTTGATCACTATAACCTTTAGAAATGTCATGCAAATTAGATATGCACAATAAAACGAATTTAAAAACCAAAGGTGTCTATGGTGTCGTACTGTCAGCTACTATACTTTAATAGATTATGAGATAGACGGCAGGCGGGATTTTGCATACTAAAGATCTGATCTCGGCATTGTTAATTGGAGCCTAGCAAGCATGTTCCTAGCTGTAACTGCGTTTGTCCTCTAAACTCTTCGTACGTCAGCTAGACTATGCGAGCGCCAAGGTTCTCATGACGTTGGTCCATGATCAAATTTCTAACCGAAGTACACATCGAGATGTGAACAAAAATATTTTTCCTTCCTGTATATGGTGCGCCTACTTGTATGTGCACATATCGGTTTGTGATTGGCCGTGCTGCGTTGATTTTTGTATACCTTTTGACTGTTTAGCTATATTCCTCCATTCAGGTTCGCAGTTATTCCACTAGCGACCTGGCTTTAACGAGTCTTTATTGCTTGCTTGATATTTGTTTATTGACGTTTTGCTTTCGACGACGCATGTGCATATTTGCTACGTATCTAACCATGGCTGCTCTGGTGTTTCAGGTTTGCAACGTTGCACCATGCAGTAAAAGTAACGTACGTACGTTGAGTCGCAATGTCATGAAACTTTCGCTGGTGAGTCTTAAAGACAATAGTCTGAATCTCACCGGCAATCTCCCCATACTTAACCGTCTGCAATAAATTAGGCATCAAGCAATTTACTCTTTTTATGCGGTTTGTTCTACAGACTCAATACTCAATACCTTAAACTCAAAACAGAGAACAAAGCAGTATTTCATACACATAGCGCAGCCCTTTATATATATATATATATATATATATTATTTTTTTGCTCGCGGCGGTATGACTCCAGAAAGCTATGGCTAGAATGCTTTCGCAAAAGACTAGCAGCCGTTATGACGTTAGACATGGGTTAAAAAGGCAAAATTGCCAATTAAAAAAAAATCTATATATATATATATATAGGGGTGGATCGAACAGCTTGTATGCGAATTTGTAAAAAAAAATAATTTTTCTTTGATTTTCTAAGTGCTTTTATTTTCTATTCATTAAGGAGGAAACTCACGTCCGCCGCAGTGCACGTGTGCCACCTTCTTTCCTACTATTCGAAGTATTTACTAAATGCGTCTTTCGGAATCAAGTTGAGTTGCTACTGCGATGTTTTCTTTATCTCCACTATAGTTTAGAAACGTTGTTCCTTCAAACTTTTGCTGTCCTTGGGAACCGGAACATGTCGCAAGGAACTAGGTCTGGTGAAGAGGGAGGCTACGGAAATATTGAAATAAATACTGACTAAATATAATAAAATTTAATTTTTAACTAAATACTCCGACATAAGTAATGTGTGCAAACGGTTCGTTGTCCAGATGCAAACAACTTCTAGCCCTCCATTACTACACTTCTCTAGGCCTCTTGGGCCCGAAGTTCTCGCGCAATCTTCTTATAATTTCGGTAGAATTCCTCATTGACCACAAAAGCACGTGGCAAAAATTCTTGGGATATGACTCCCTTGTAGTCGAAGAAACAGTTAAATAAACCTTGGTGCTGGATCTGCTGTGTTTGAATTTCTTTGATCAATTCTCTTCGTAGAAGCACCATTGGGAGGATTGAGCTTTGGTGTCGTAACCATATACCCACGACTCTCTCCTGTAATCACTCTCTGAAGCAATCCATGGAAAAATAATAAACGCCGCAATCGATTGGCGCGACATTTGGTCTGTGTGTAGCTGACGAATGGCCCTTCGAAGCAAAACCGGAAGACCTTGGTAGCGTCGGTTCAGTTTTTAAAATTCACAGTACTGGAGCATGTCGATCCGCTATATATATATCCCCTAATTTTTTCAGCAAAGTGTGAAGAGAAATGTCTACTAAGGCGACAGACAAACCGTAAAGTCAGTGAGACAGTCCCGTTCTTCAAACTCAGCATAAGACTTCTTCAACTAATCATGCTGTATCGCACATGGCTAAACTCCAGTAAACTCTATCTTGTAGTCTTTGTTCTAATCAAAATCTAAGCAAGTTTAAGTATATCTCTAGGCGCGTGATAACGTCCAATTAATGGCAAGTTCGTAGTGTAATGGCTATCGGTGTAATGCTTTAACTGTTCACATATATCAAACCGACATTTGCACGTATCAAATGAATATTCTCTAAATAGACAAGACTCGCAGTGCAAACCCAATCCAGTGATTTTCCGTTTTGCAGTGATATATGGGTGATTGGTGCGTGCTAGAAAGAAGAGCTAGCTTTCGGGGAAACTGAATAAATGAGTCGTTTTGATTAGGAGCTATACGGTCAGGACAAACGAATTAAATACAACAGAATTAAATAACATCTATACTTTGGCAGCTATACCGCTTTATTGTCAATTCGTACAATTTGCTCAGTCTATTATTGCACAGTTTCTCGACGCCACCGATTCTCTCGCGTCACCCTTAGACAACAATGTACATAGGGATTTCGTGTAATTTTTGTGCTGAACAACGACTATTGTTCATCGTCAAGTGTCACGTTAAACGGCTAGATGAGAGGTAGCAAGATGCCGCCGGGTTCATACTGAAGCTTCAGTTGAAAGCGCTACTTTGTTTTAGTTCAGGACTCCCTGCCTCATCATATCGTTAAGCCGCTACACAATAAGTGTCTTATTGTCTGTTTCGATTCACCATGAGATGGCAGATGAAAACGTTTAGTATAGGTAAGAACTCTTGGTTGCTTTACGATATGCAGCAATACGCCATGTAAAATTACGTGTTGCACACATAGCCCGCCACAGTTATTGGCGTAATAAATGCGAGCAATTTCATTATTTTTAGGATATTAGCAAATTCAAAAATTGCTTAAGCTAGAACAAACTGAAGTGTGCGACCTTAAGACGCACAATTGCCACAATAAATATATATATATATATATATATATATATATGACACAACATTAATTAGAGATTTCCTTTAGACCGGCAGGTCTATCTTCGTACATTCCATCTAGCAGATAGTCGGCTCTCGTGTAGTGTCTGCGCTCCCAGCAGTCGAGAAACTTTTGCCCAAAAAAAGCCACCAATGCGACGAAAGCCAGCAGGATTGCTGCGTACAGAAAGATCGTCCCGACGGGCGTCTGTCGTTTCTGTCTGCTGTCGGATTTATTCGTCGATTTACCAGTCGTCGTCGTCTTCGTAGGCGTTTGGGCATCGTCGCCGTCAGGGGCTGCTGCTGATGCCGGTGGCTGTGCATCGACGCCCTTGCGAGGCTTAATCGCCGAGTCGCGCTGAGGGTCGCGCTGAGGTCCTGTCGGCGGCGATACCCGAAACGCGACGCCACCTTCGACGGACTTTGGCGAGGACATCATTGGAGCGTTGCCTTCCACGCCCACTTCTGGACGCAGTCCGTCGGAAGCTGTTGTTGCCTCCGACGCCTCTGAAGGCAGACCGAAGTTCGAAGGCGAATTCTCGGTCAGCGCAAATAGCGTTCGATCGTACGTGACGAACCCGGGCGCGTCGACGAATACGCACAACTCGCTCGGATAGCAGCTCAGTAGGTGGCAGTTAGCTCCCGTTGGTTTGATTTCGAGTATCGCTGCCGAACAGTTGACTGGATGTGCCAGAGGGACGAGGCAAACAAACGAGCATCCATCCGCGTTAGAAAAGATAAACATATACACACACACTCACCGAGTTGTGCTTAGCTCAAATTCTGAAAGTGACAAATGGCAGCGGTCTGTGGAATTCGTTACCTAAACGTTAACACTAGCATCGTAGGTTTTAAATTGAAGCCTAGTACTGTATGGTATAGTATAGCGTTAGTAGTAGTAGTAGTAGTAGTAGTAATTAACCTCCAGGGTAGCGGGATCTTTTTTGGTAGAACAAGTTTCTTTAAACGGTGATATTACTACAGGCGCTACCACTACTAGTGCTATTCTTTAACACTAGACGACTGCACGTCTATAGTTGATATGCCTTTTTTTTTCTTATGCTGAAACCTCTCATCATTAATATGGGGGCTTACGGGAATCGTGATGTACATGCGTCACCACAGCCGGTGACTAGTGTGGGACTCACAAACCCCCCACTAACATCCGCCTCCACCCCCCCCCCCCCCACCCCCAGGGAACGGTAACTGCTAGGCATCGCTTTGTAGAGAAGGCCTAGAGAAGAGGGTTTGTCTAAGCATGTCAGCAAGCAACAGCAGTAAGTGCAGTAACTCAGCTGTAACGTGCAGTAACTCAGCTGTAACGTGCAGTCGGTACGACCACAACCACCCCGTACGTACTGGCAGGCAGTTTGCAGCACCAGTTGGCGCAGTCCTTGAGGTGCTCGCTGGAAATGAACGACAGGCCCCGGTCGTCGATCGACGCCCCGCGTCGCTTCGACGTGACATAGTCGAGCCTCTGCTTCGTCCGCCACCGGCCAGGCGGTTCGCACGACGGCGTCTCGATGGCCGATTGTTGAGTCGAACCCTCGACAAGTGGCGGGCCCTGGCCAGCTGTACCAGCAGCGACCAGCAGGACTAGCGACAATCCGATCGCCGACGCGAGGCCACCGAAAGCAGTGCGTCCTACTAACGTGGCCACTGTCGTCGTCGTCGTCGTCGTCGTTGTTGTTCTCGAAGTTCTCGCCTTCGTCCTGGTCGGTTCCATCAGGTTCCATGGTCCTGGTGGCAGCAGTAGTGATGCAGCTGGTTGAAGCTGTGTCCGCCGCGTGACCGGCACGGTGGCCATCGCGGGTGCCAGCCAACAGCAACAGCCGTCGCTCGTCGAAATGCTCGTGTCTGTAGTGTGTTGTCAACACGTCGAAACATGAAGAGCGGGCGAGAAACAACGTTAGCTATCAATGTGTGGGTATATGCCTTTATGATGATTACTGCTGGCTTACAAGACAGGAAACACGTCTTTGGCATCTACGCATTAGGTGTCGTGCAGGCATCAAACCTACGACTCATGAGGTTTGAGTCGCACGTAGCGTATGTATAACTGGCTGGCTAGCTGGCTGGTTGACTACATGTCCGACTTAGACAGTTCTTAAAGTTTACCAAGCTATACGCATTCCTATATATATATATATATATATATATATATATATATATATATACATACATATACCGAGCAAGATGGCTTAGTGGCAAAGCATTTGCCTTGCATTCGGGAGGACTGCGTTCGATACCCAGACCGGCCACCCTTAAATTGGTTTGCATGGTTTCCAATTTAGACAAGGTAAATGCCGGAGTGGATTAAAAATTAGTCATGACATGAAAAAAACCGTAGACGGGCATTACCCTTACGGAAAATCGTTTAAAAAAAAAAATCTATATATATATATATATATATGTATATATATATACATACATATAAAGGCATGGTAATGTTTGGACGCCGTCGAAATTACAAAAATTGATTTGAATGTGGCAAGCACGCTGTTTTATAAATAAAGGTGACGATATACTTAATCAACACTGTATGTATGCAGTGACTGTACTGTTGTTTGTTGTGCAATGCACCTGCAATAAGGAGTTTCTTTACAATGCTAACAACAGGCTGCCCTAGGCCGACCTACAAACTGTTTTTCTAAAATTAAAAAGACCTCGTGTAGGAACACATAGTAGACGCGTATTAAGATGAACTTCCTCTACCAACAAGTGATTATATACAAAATAGAATATTGCCTTTGCAGCAAAATGTCTACATAATCTTTCTAATGGCCACTTAAGCCAAGATCGCTTTTCAGCCCCCGATCAATAAGATTTTCGCAGATAACATTTGTGACTGCTACTTAAATCACGTTCCAGCAATAACTTAATGAGAAGAGCCGACTAGAACGTACAAAATGTGTAACAGATGCGAGGCCGACCATAAAGAGCAAACCAACGGGCCCAGCAGAAGCAGGGAGCTTCTCAAACCTGTTACATTTAACAATCCTAGAGCATACAGACAGAGTCAGTCATTAACAAACAAAACTTATTTTAATGCACGTTAGATAGGTAGATAAGATGATCGTACACAATTGCTTAGTTCATATACTGCCTTAAATTATATTCATATCGTGTTTATAACCGGAACCTGGTTAGGTGTAGGTGGTAAACATGAAACCGATAGAGAGCTGTCGTGTGATGATGGGTACTCAGCATTCCGGTGTGACGGCGGCTCCCGAGAGGGGGTATGTATATTCATTAAAACTAGAGAGTGGAGTTAAAGCTGTCGCTTTGAACGTATATTCCAAATAGACTTCTATCAGTGTTGCCTGTTATTATGCGACAAACGCCGGCACCCTAGCTGAACGCAAGAAACGCATAAGAACTATATGTGACTAATTTGACTTAATTAGTGACACAACCAGTCCAATTTATATATCGGGAGAATTAACCTTCCAAAATACATTGAAAGAAAATTGCGTTTTTAAATTCACAAACCATAGAGTCTATATTTGTTAACGCTTGCATCACCAACGGCTTACACCAATAAATAGACGAGGTCACTCGCCGTCGACTGTATTGCCATGGTGGTGAGACCACGCAGGTTACTAATTAAAGAATTTGTACCTAAACAAAAGGGCAAATAAAAAATTGTGCTAATTTACGTAAGTATATAACCAATCCTTAATTTATCAGGAGCAAATGTGTAGCACAAAAAAAATCGTGGAAGGCAACTAGAAGACTTCGTATACTAGAAAAAGCTAGTCTTGATTCTCAAAAACACAATATACTTTTTCAGTTATGCAAATAAACGTTTAAAGGGAAAGAATACATTAAGGCTTAAAATATAGGTCGGACAGTCCTCATAGACGTAGCTTCGCTTAAAAGCAAATGCATTTAAAAACTTCTTCTCGTGGATTTATTTTGCCGAAGAATTCAGTTTCTAAAGGTGTTTCCAACGACGTGGTCTCGAGAGGTGACTGTCCATATTTAGAAATATCAGAATATAATATTCTTACCGAAATCAAATAACTACCCACTAAGTGCAGCTTTACTCCTGATTCAATTCCACCCATATTTTATAAAAATGTAGCGTCTGTGATAACTGAACCCTCTTTTGATATTCAGTAGCTCCTATGAGAATGTCATTGTGCCAGGAAAATGTTCGGCAGTCAGTCGTAACTCTTGTACATAAGAAGGGTCTAAAGTAATTGGGGTTCAAAGTCAAATGTAGATAATTATTGACCTATAGCTGAATCATCAATTGAATGTGTCATCTTTAAAAACTGCTAGTGGACCTTATTTTTTTCAATCCAAATGCTTGTTGGATAAAAACAAACATGGTTTTACTAAAAGCAAATCCACGGCAACTCAACTAGTCGAAATGACTCAAGAAAACGGCCCACTCAATGTGGGCCGTTAATGATAAACAATAGGCTGGTCTTTGGTTGTATATATTTTGATTTCTCAAAAGCATTTTATAGAATAAACCATGTGAAAGTTGAAAAACAGCTTAGACATTTGAATATTGATACTTACTTTATATCACAGATTACTAGCTATCTTACCTGTAGAGAGTACCGTGTTGGGGTAAACATTAGCTTTAGTGAGTCGGGTGCGTACCCCTCTGGCGTTTATCAGGGATCAAGCCTCAGCCCACTTTTATTTTGCATAATTTGTATTAGATCTTAAAAATGTTATTCCCGAATCAATAACGAATAAGCTTTATGCTGATGATCTCAAACTATACGGATCTTTCAACACCGCTAACGAAAGACAAGTACTACATAGTACGATTGATGCGGTTTCTGAATGATGTGTGGATAACGAAATGCTTATATCAGTGCCAAAATGTGCAGTATTGTGTTTAAGAGAAACCCATAACTACATGCTACATGGGGAGGCTATCCCTATTCTAACTGCATTAGGGACCACATGGTTGCAGTGACACCTGAATCGGATTTTAGAACTCATATCACACAAGCCATGCGATCAACTAATCTTATTCGAACACCATATTTCATTGCTTTATAATTATTTTTTTAAACATCTACATGAAGCTTTATAATGGCTGGTTTGTACCTAAGTTTACATAATGTTGTGTGGTTTTGCGGCCTTATTTAGACACACACATTGAAGCAATGGAAAGTGTACAGAGGAAATTTCTTCGTCGTGTCTCATTAAGATGTAACATTGCCCGACATTCTATTGTGATGAGCTCTATTCGGGAGCTGCAGTCCAGAGCGGATTATCGCATGTAGAATTTATATTATAAACTCGTCAAATACATCAAACTATTTTAGCAATCGTTAAAACACGCATATAAGATAGATACTAAAGCGGCAACAACATCTCGTCAAAACATACTGCCAAGACAGAGCGTGTAAATAGCACGTTTTCCTGGCGGATGGCCAGAGCACTGAGAACTTGAAGCGCTAACAGCTTTGTCAAAATAAAGGTGCATTTGAATAAAAAAAAAAGAGACTGATGTGAGCAATGAGCACATGCATAGACAGGCATGCAAAATCAATAGTGGTGCTTGTTGTTGTTGTGGTAAAAGCAATTATACTACAACATAGTTGTTATAACAATAATAGTTGTTGTCATACATGTCGCCCACACGTACTTGTCACTACATTATCGGTCAGCGGTGATCAGCGGTGCTGTCGTTAGCCTAGCGTTCAGCTGCAATCGCTCGCCCGTCGGAGTGAAGATGGTTTCGCAGCAGAGCATCGAGGAGAACCAGTCCTGAGCACAGACACATGTGTTCACATACGTTGGTTATAATAATTAGTATTAAAACAAATAATAATAATAATAATATTAACCATAATAGTGATGGTAAACACAACAGATTGAAGGTTGACCCCTGCGTACCCTCATTCACGTCTTCGTACATACACAGTCATACAGGAAGATAGAGAGAGCGGTAAGTCACGTTGCTCCGAGAGACAGCATCTCGTGCCGCTCATATTATATGAGCACAAACCCACAACATTCACTAGCGACTCTAGTCCTGAAGAAGACGAACAAGAACAACTAGAAAAAGACAGCGGCTTCAACAGCCCTTCAACAACTGAAGACTAGCCGCACAGAAACGCCACAGATGATGGTTGTTGGTGTTGTTGATAATGTTTTTGTTGTTATTGGCACTAGTGGTACTACTACGGGTGGCTAAAGTCACCTGTTGACTTTTACAGACGGTCGGACGGCGGGCAGTCGCTGATTGGCCGAAGTCGCAGCTGCACTTGGGCGGCTGCGACTTCGCGAGTCGCTATCTACGAAGTGAACGACGTTGACGTTCACGGCGGCCAAGAATCGCGTCGGTCTTCGGCAACTTGTCGAAAACATCAACAACGTGGCGCGAAACGCCACTATAACTGCAGCACTGCTTTTGCTAGGGTTGCTGTGGGGTGCGAATCGTAAGAAACTTGTTGATGTAGAAAGAGAAAAGCGACAGACAGAAAGGTGAACAACGGGGAAGGAAAATACGCTCATACTACACTCTGAGTGCCACCCGTACGCTGAAAGCGCGAACATTGAGTGAATTTCTTTCATCTGGTCTGCAGCCAGTGAGACAATTTCAGCGCGTGTCTATTTGGATTTTTTAATAGGAAACATTAAAGTGAATAAACACGTTTCGTTGTGCCTATCTGTGCAGTGACGACTGTGCAGAAACAACTGTGCAGTGACGAATGCTTTATCAAGAATAGGCTTTTGTCAAGGCTGCGTGTTTATTCGACTATGCTCTCCGATACATACGCCTTGTAACAAATATATTGATGTCTTCACGAGGGTCTATATACGAACTGACGAATTACCCACGAAACACTCTAATCAAATATCCTACCTGAGTGAGTTGAATGTGTATGCGTGTGGGTAATTGGCGTAGCATAAGCAATCAGTATAATAGACATTGCAACACGGGTAAATAAGGCCTCTCACATATATAGGCTTCGAGAAGATGTGACTACGATAACTTAACTACTATACCGTCGCTCTGCAGCAACAGTTACAGTGTAACAACTGACCCCGGTCAGAGTTCGTCAAACCAGACGAAGCTTAGTGAAGCAATTCATTGGACTGGATGGTCTTCGTTTACCCAAACTTCAATACCAGTCAGCAACAGAAAGACAAAGGGAAAAAAAAACGCCACCGACCAACTCAAGGCGATTGGACATCTGCAAAAGTCAGCTGTTCGATCAGATCATCTCACCGCATAAGCATAGAGCCGTGTGAACCACCGCCACTTGAATTGATTGTAGTTCTTTTCGTCATCGTTTTCAAGTTGTCTTTTCGTAATTGTGCCGCGTTCGGCGCCGAGGGAACATCGGCTACATCGAAGACATCGACAACCGACTTATACCAACACTTGCCAGCAGCAACGACCGGTGAAGACGTCAGCGCGCAGCGCCACCTGTCGGCGGTCACCGAAACTAACAGCGAGTTTGGTCGTATCAAGCAGGCACATATGCACTTACATACTGCTAATTTTTTTTATATATAATGACGGGAGAATCTGATGAGAAGAGAGTAATGCACCATCTTCTCATTGAGACATCTGATGTCTCAGCTTTGAAGCTTGTAACAGCTTTGGCGATGATATACATACAAATATTATCTTCAAAGCAAGAGGTAAATTGTATTACATTTATATAAGATAGCGGAAGTTCCTATCATTCCACCGATAATGGCAAATTATACTATTGGTATTGTCGGTTGATTCTCCATTTTGCTTTCCGCCTCTTCGTTCTTCGAAAAGGCGATCGGACTCAAATTATTATCTTTAAGCAGCCCCAAGAACACTGATTTTGCAATGTCGTATTAAGACGAGAGCCAGTAAACGCAGAATATTAGAATTGTGATAATAAAGCGTATAACAACAACAACAACAGTATTAATACTGATGATGTGTTGCGGTAAATGCGATTAATTCAACATAGTCTACTTTAACAGATCTCGATGACGTTCTGGTAAAGTTCTGATCTATTTCAGTACATATCAGAGTACTCTTTGTTGTCACAAACAAACTACTAATGCAAGAAACAGGTACTGTCTATTATGTGCACGAGCCCGGTCTAACCAGCGTTTTCAGTAAGTAATTTGAATATTGTTTTTGTAAATTTACAAGCGTTACATTTGTAATTCCCTAACAAGTCAAGTATATCAGTAAACCGCACCTACAGCAAGGATAGCACGTGATTTCAGGGTAAACATCTAGATCTAATGGCTGCTTGTAGCTCACTAGGTAGTCAGGACTGAAGATACTTTATTACTTAGTTATCTTATCTGATCATGAAAATAGTTACATAAACACACGCGTTAACCAATCAGAATAATCTATACAGACGTGGGCTCACCCAAACGAATGCACGAACAACTTCGATTAAACGTTGTGGTAAAAAAAATATATATATATATATATCGGTCTATATATAAACACAGCAAATTGTGCTCAAAAGGAAAAACTAAACAAATCGAACAGTCGCCGTCTCTGTATATGCGGCTTTTTTTAACAACAATCACGTTGAGGTTTTCCACACAATGTTTTGAAATCTGCGTCGCTGCCTCTTGGAACTCTAAGCAAGTCGCGCTTTTGCTGGTTCCAAAGTCAATTGTTTGGGTCGACAGCAAATTATTGCGTGTTTAATTTGACACCACGCGTTGCAGCAGCCCTCCAATCAACAGGTTTCTAAACCATTTTCAAAAATTTGCTATGTTCTCTTACGAACAGAAAGTGAGAATGGTGTTTGCAGTGGGAATGGTGTTTGCAATGGGATTGGTGGTAGACCCAAAGTCGGCCGACAACAGAGACCATACCGCATAGAGTATATGCTTAACTTACCAAATTAGTCGTGTATACTGTGTTAATTCTAGTTAATTATGTATGTTTCAGTATATCGTTTTACCGCCGAGAATGTACGGGGTAGTAGAAGGACTGCGAGACCGAATGGGGCAATACACCTTTTAGTCGTCTGCTTATTAGAGATCCTGTACCTTAAGTAGCAGGTAGCGCTTTATTATCAAAGCATAAAGAAGGTACAGCAGCAAGGCGCGTCCGTTCTGACGCAAACCCTTTGGAGCAGATAGGGGCTCACTGAGGTAGTTGCCGATTCGAACTTTAAGAAATCGGCTGTAAAGACAAAAACAGCACCACTTAGCGGTCTAGGTCCAAACGCCTAACCAGGTCATATATAGTGTAAGAGTAGTCGGTTGCTAATACGATCGAAAGCATTTTTCTGCTTAAAATCTACACAATAAATAAAAAGCAAGAGAAGCTAATCTAAAAAAACTTTGTTTCGGCTATACTCGAGGATGAGATCAGCAAGATGTAAGCTGCCTTGGGCTGGGCAAGATGACTGGTGCGTAGAAACCCGCAGTAATGCAATATTAGTCCCGCATGCCGAAGATACACGACGCGGGGATAACTAAAATACAACGTTTCGGTTGCCATTAAATCATCGATACCGAACTTCACACTTGCAAGAAACCTGCCTGCACACCCGTAAAGTGACCATTACTTTGCCTTTAGTCAGACAATCTTAGCGGTTGTACTCAGTCAAATACCGGATGATATTTAATGATTGATAGCACCTGATGTATGCGGTGCTATGGTGCGGACTCTGATAACCTTCAGGGAAAGTTTTATGTGAATCATATTGTACCCGTTAATTTCAAGATCAGCTGTCGTTGTCATTGCCACCATACTCATATTGAGGTGCATGTGTCGTTAGAAGTGTGTTGTCTTGCCAGAGTCACGGTAAATTTAATTCTAGTTGGGGGAAGCCCCCCAAGGCAAAATGGCCGACACCAAAGGACTAGCGAGTTCGCATAAAAACTACCTTTTCTTATGTCCATGCCGTATCCGGGAAAGCGTGAGAATGAAGCGAATCAGGGAATTGTTCTGCCAGAGTGTATTGTGCCGGTTAAGAGCCCTATATCCATCCAGCAATGGCCGTACAAAATGAATGAACTCTCGTGCTACTTTGAAAATGTGATAAGCTGTATCATTCTTTCATTGTATTATTAATAACACTCGCCGGTATGCGACATCATACGTAAGGTATGCGACATCATACGTAACAGGCAAGTTCCGGAGGCTGTGAGAAGCGTCATATATAGCGGGTGGCTCATCGTCCTGAAAAAGAATACCAGGGGATACCGACCCATAGCCGTTGACTGCACTCTGCGTAGGCTGGCCTCAAAGACCCTGCTTCCCCAGGCCAGTGTGAAAAATTACCTGCAGCCACGGCGGATGATGTACGCCACTGATAACGGGGCTGAAATAGTTATTCACACAACTCGCACCTCTTTTAAAAACGACGAAAAATGTTGCCTCTTAAAATTCAATTTTAAGAATGCTTTCAACTTAAAATACGGGGGCACTTCTTAACAGAGGTTTCCAAGCACGCCCCGGCTTTATATCCAATGACGCACCAGGCGTATAGCAGACCGACTTCCCTCATGTTCGGTAAGAATGAAATCACGTCATCAGCCGGTTGTCAGCAGGGGGACGTAGCTACTCAAAGATATCAAGGATCTTAGAGACAAAGAGAGACAGCAGGTAATCGATAAATTCAGCATCCCGGCCATCCTTGTAAAGGACCGGTGTGAACTGGACCTGCTGGGTACGGCCGTGTTCCCGACATGATTGGATTTGTTTTGTCTCTCACTTAAGGTTTTCAATAGATGATCTTGCCGAAGAGTCGTTGCAGACCTGCCGTTGAACACTGGAACTTGACAACAGCGGTTTTTAACAAGATTTTGCAAGCTAAGACATCGGCCAACAAGCTGCGACTTTTACGATTTCCTGCAGCTCCCAGGGACAACTTTCGCCAGGAGTAAGAAGACTCGCCCCCTCTGACTGTTTGACGCATGCCCAAGCAGTTCCCGGTCAGTTGGGGGACGGGGACATGACTGGTTTTTAGTGGGTTGAAGCCCCACACTACCGGCCCACACTTGCAGGGACTCCCTGCGGTGGTGTCCGTGTGTGCAACCGCATTTTCCAGTTAGTCCTCTTATAAAAAAAAAATAAAAAAACACTTTTGACTGTATTCCCTTGGTTCAACGATCAGCGGCAAACGGAGCATCTGAACGGGCAGGTACTATTTTTTTAAAGGAGGTTTAGGGTAACATACATTTACGTACTACAGGGTTAAAGCATAGAAGCACATTGACCAGCCCCCTAGCATGCTCACTCTTCGTATTTATTGTCGTATATTGATTATGTACATTGGCGGATAATATTGATGAATATTGATGTTAATAAATACTGACGAATCAAAGCGGATACGCCAACAGTGTGGGACTCAGCCACCAATCGGCAAATCTCGTAGGCAAGCCTTGGCGCTCGGCCAGAGTCAAGCCGTAGGCTTATGGCAATACCCACTAAAACCCTACATAAACGCACGGCAGTGCCAACATATATGTATGTATTTTCCATAAGATAATCTTCCGATCTGCAGGATTCTTAGCACCGAAGAGTAACTACCCACAGGCGGCAGGGAAGTCTCGAAGGCTTCAAATCGTTAGGTCTTGCTTGTCGAGTCGCGTACAGGCAGCAATCCTCGTACGATACTGACAGTTTTTATTCTTTCTGCTTTTTCCTTCACCTCCATGAACGTAGGTTTAATGGGCAACTTTGCAGTTGCGTCCCCGTTTTTTACCGACGCGAGGGGCAGGTGCCACTAATCGATTGCTGCTCCTGCTGCTGCCGCATGGCGCAGCGTTGCACAGACGATGTACCGAAACAAACAGATACGGCGGATGCCGCCCGGCCTGATACGGTGCATGGTGACGGTGACGGCGGCTGCCTAACTGACTGATTGGGCGCCGCCAGATTGAAGCTGGCTAACTATTTCCTGACTTCCTGGTGAGGAGAGTTCAAGCCGAAGCGAACCGATCAATCAAGTCGCTGAGGCACGCGGCCGCCTGCCGTAATATTCCCGCTGCGCTGACGTAACATTTCCAAGGAACCCCACGACGTTGACGAAGACGACGATCGTGGTAATGATGATGATGATGATGGTGGTGATGATCATTATACCGATTGTGCTGATCACGATGGTGGTGATGATCATTATACCGATTGTGCTGATCACGATGGTGATGATGATGGTGATAATGATGTTTATCATACGGATCATTTTGATCACATCGTGGACAAGACATGGCAAGGTGCTGGCAACGGTGCCGAAGCGATTGGCTTTGGTACTGGCTGGACCCCGACCGCGGCCGGACGGGACACGGGTGGGCAAGCGCGAGACACGGATGGGCGAGCAGACATGCACACTGACAAACAGACAGACAAACAGACAGCCAGTCATACATTCACACAGAGATGTAAGCTGGCTACTAGAATCCCTTGCTGAGCCCTGCCCCAACCCCCCCCCCGACTCATCACGGCTGCAGGAAGACGAGACGAAGGAACGAACGGACAACGATAGCAAAGATGACGAAGCCACGGGGTGTACGTTGAGCCCCTGCTTGGGGTACGTCAAGCCCCTGCTTGGGGTACTTCGAGCCCCTGCTTGGGGTACTTCGAGCCGCTGCTTGGGCTACTGCTACCTGGTACTACTGACTGCTGCAGTCGTTGTTGTCATCGTCGTCGTCGTTGTTGTTGTTGTTGTTGTTGTTGATGATTGAGGCAAACAGGTTTCTTCGTCTGCGCCGCGCGGGACGGACGCCCGCCCGGGTTAGTACCCTGGCAGTGGTGTACCAACCAGCAGCACCAGTAATTCCGTAAGCAGCGGTTACGAACAACGAACGTAGCTTGGCGCGGCACGCGTCATCTGTGTCCCGTGGCCGTCGCCGCCTGCAACGTCGTCCACTTCCTCCAAACGAGGAAGATTCGATCGCTAGCGAAGAGACGCTGGAGACTTGGTGCAGGAGAAACGCACAGTGGCCAGCCAGCTGAGCAACTGGCAGAGTGATATATGCCGCCAGACGTTAGGCTCTTAGGTGTTCGCTTAAGCAGAAGCAAGCCAAGTTGATGTTCTTGCTGGCGTTGATGTTGTTGTAAATGTCATCGACGTCGTCGATCGGCGGTACGGCGAAGATCGAGCCAATCGCGTCTTGACTAAGACAGACTGTCATTGGATCGTGCCGCACGTCTTGGGCGTTGTCCGTCTTACGTTTTAGTGCTGCTGCTCTGGTCTGTTATTGCGGTGTGGTTGTTTGCTGCCGTTGATGCTGGACGCTGTCGCCACTGGTGGCAAAGGACTCTTCGAGGGTCGGTGCTGAAGGGGCAGGAATGTTGTCAGAACACCTTCATTCCTTGATGAGGAACGTACGTGCACGTCTTACCGCCAGGATATCGAAGTGATGGTGGCAGTGGCGGTTGGAGCAAATGTGGTGCCGATTGTGTCGTGCTGCAATACGTGTAGAGTACATTGAGTTGTACATTGGGATCTCGATTCCGCACAACAAATGCATCGTTTGCACATGTGAATAGCTGGTGATGAAGTCGCATTAGGAGGAGTCTACGACTCGTGACGAACCCGTTGCCATCACTAGTGCGTCTCTTTGCGCGCGTTCTCACTAAGGACGATTCGGTCGGGACGAGGCCGCTGGCCGCTGGCATTGATGAAGCTTGCCTAGAACAGCCCCGTGAAGAAGCTGCTGCCGGAAGTTCTGCAGCTATGGTGCCCCGGCGACGAATACAGGCGTTTTTCGCCTTGGTGGTGACCTTTATTGTGCTGGTGTTTCTTTCGTCGTTTGTCCACGAGTCTGTGCACTTCCATCAGAACCTCAACCTGTCCGTATGTCTCTTTTGTGACGAAGGCGTTGACTTTAGTGTTCGGAACTTTGGCTGCTGCATGCTGCACTCGCATTGCTGCTTCGATGAGGACAAAGACTGGGAATAGCCTTCGGAGGATAGTTGCGATGCATTAACATGGATATCACACGGAGAACAGCTGCAGGTTGCCTTCGATCGCGCGGAACGTGGAATGAGAACGAGGAACCTAGAATGACTCCGTACACTATCTCAGACGAATTAGACAAAGGCGGAACGCGAGAAAAAAAATGCGTTCTATTTGTTTCTTGACGTACGGTCGAAAACCCGCCAAAACGTGTTGGCGAGAAACCCGTTGTCGGCCAACGCATTGAACGCCGTTCTCAGTATTAAGTTATTATGACCTATTGTTACTTACAGCGGAAAATAAACTCATAGTTGAACCTTACACTACGAACTGGTATGCTTTTTTAAAATCAAACTGTGCTTCAATATATTTTGAGAACGGTCATAGCCATGAGAACTTACGTGAGATACTACTATTTTAATAAGATCCGTTCAATACTGTGTTCATATTTGTGAGGTATGGATCAGTTGTTTTTATGAAGTATCAAAAAAGTGCGTGCACCACAGTTTCAGTTCGGCCGTGGAATTACGCCTGCAGAGACGGCCTGGCGACTTGTGCTAGTTTTCCTAACGAACATCCTTCAGTTTCACAAAACTGTACACATCGACAATGCATAGAGACTAGAAACATACAGACGTTTGTCGGGAGGACGCCCCGCAGTGATAGTGTGTAACTCTTTCAAAATTGCAGTAAACTACTCGAACCGCCGTTAGAAATGCTTCATCATCCTCTAAATCCGCACCGTATTTCAGCCAACTACTATTAGAAAAAACATGGAACTGCTTTTGCCCGACACATAGGCGTTTTCAAAACTGGTAAGGTCTTAGTTTTTTTCACCTGATACGAGTCTGTGTAAAATTGGAAAACATAGGGTATAGGCAGAAGGGCATTGTCACATCATTGTTCCCCACTTGACTGCTGCGAGGAAAAGGTTAAACTTATAAGGAGAGTGCATTCGGCAAGAGGACGGCACATACCCTTTTGGATTATTGTGAGTGTGAACGGACGGTCTGGGATCCTTATGGCCGCTAGTGCTAAACAATTACTTTATTAGGGCATATATACTTATATATTTTTTACAATTTTCGAAGAAACCTAATTGTTTCAGATGAATGCAGTTTGTTTCAATCACACGATATACATTTAGTTGCGTACAAACGTGTTGTCGAATTGAGCTTTTTTACAAAGTCGTCGTGTGCTAGATAGACATGAATGAGAACAAGGTAGTAAACACAATATACGATGTACTTACCAATCTGTATATATATATATATATATATATATATATATATATACAGTAATATGTATTATGGGTAAATGGTAACGTCCTGAAACGTTCGGCTTCAAACGATCGTTTGTGACAGCGTCGTGATTGAATACTTTTTTTTATTTTTACCGACACTACTTCTACAAATCGTACTGGCAATTTGAGATCGCACATTTACGATTTATACGAAAAATGCGCTCTGCCCTCTGTTGACTTTAGTCTGTAAGTCTGTTGACTTTGCGTATTTGCGACCGATATTGCGATATACACACGCGAATAGAATAAGGTCGCGTAAAATGTCGTATCGTTTGCACGGTATCGTGGTACAGGAGCTTGGCGAGCAATGGCAGCGTCGCTTGGCGAAAAGCGTCGAGAGAGCGCCGGTTTTACGGCCCGCCATGACGACTCCGTTGATCCGCTTTCGAATCGCCTGAAGTCGTATGAAACGAAGGTGGACGCTTGTTTCAGCTATCGGTTGACACCAGCACGCACTGATTTCCTAGATCATAGCCGAATAACCGTCATAGTTCTCATTATCATGCGTGTTTCTTTCATCATCTTCTTCCTCTTGTTCGTGATCTTCGCGTTCTTCGTGTATTTCGTGCCCCCAACGAAACACTAGCCGACCAATCAGCCAGTCGGCTTGTCAGTCAACCGCCGTAACGAAAAACGGTGACGTGACGATAAATGATGACAGAGCAAGATCTACCGAATGAATGAAATCCGTAGCGTAAACAAAGACAAATAATAATAATAATTATAATAATAGTGCCTGTGCTATGATTTACGAGGATTCCTTCGTTTCGATGTGTTTCCGTAATACGTTGGTAAAATTTGCAGAGATACATTAGTATTAACAAGGCAGGGTAACTGTTGTTGTTGTAATTACGGTTGCTTTCACAGGGTTTTCACTGTAATTAATTCAATTGTTGTTGATGTTGCTTTTGCTGCGGCTGCCAATATATATATATATATATATATATATGTGTGTGTTGATATTGTTGTGACTGTTAACGTCATCATTTAGTATGGGTCGACAGCTGATGCGGATTTCCGGGACGTCGCGTCTTCTTTCGTGTATATCGATAGCTGTTGAATTGTCAGACATGGCTACGTTTCTTGGTCGAGCCATATCTACGACAAAGACGACGACAGAAACAACAACAGCAGCAGGAGGAGCAACAACAAAACACAGCAACATCAACCGTAACAACAATGGCAGCAATTTGCAACAACAACAGCAACATATTCTTCTAGACGTATGTAGCATGGCGTATCTGTGTGGTGTGTGTCAGACGGTTCGACTTCAGAGGTGTTCGTGTTTATTGCCCGTATGTTAATAACTTGTTATTCAAGAAAAGCCCTACAATGTCTTGGGCGAAAGCGAACGCGTCGATTGAATGGAATGCAAGCCAACACACATGCCGAAACAATCCAACGAGCGATTTACACAGCATCACTTCTGATCATATTAGCATCACTTCTGGTCGAAACCTAGCGCGCGCGCTGAAAACTTTACAGGCGCTTGCGCGAGAGATTGGAAGAACATTGACGGGCGGACGTGCGCACCTTCTGTTAAGGTATAGTCTGTTTTTATTTGGACTCATCTGACACGTATGTATTTACGTATATATATATATATATATATATATATATATATATATATATATATATATATATATATATATATATATATACATATATATATATATATATATATATATATATATATATACATATACGGTGTGTTCAAAACGTATCGCGACTTTTGAATTTTCGCGGGTTACGTATATTCGAATTTCGATTTTTTGTGGCGTTATGTTGGTACTCATGTCTCTCACTTATGCCGACAAGCTCGGCCATTTTGAATGTTCACTTAATTGTTGACAGCTGCTTTGCTTGCACGTGTTTTGGATCGTCTTCGATTTTTACCTATTCAAAAAAATGGATCAAAGAACCTGTATCAAATTTTGTGTGAAAAGCGAAATTAAGTGCGCGGATGCATTCCGAATGTTGACTGTGGCATACGGAGAAGCTACCTTGGACCGAAGCAACGTTTATCGGTGGTACAAAATGTTCTCAGAAGGCCGAGAAGATGTGAACGACGAAGAGCGTGCCGGACGCCCGAGCACTTCAACAACAGACGAAAAAATTAATGAAGTGGAGAAAATGGTATTGGCCAATCGTCGAATCACCGTTAGAGAAGTTGCTGAGGACCTAAACATATCGATTGGCTCGTGCCATTCGATTTTTATCAATGATTTGGGCATGAGACGGGTCGCCGCGAAATTCGTACCAAAATTGCTCAATTGCGACCAAAAACAGCATCGCATGAACATTGCTAATGAGATGTTGGACTCTGTCCGCGACGACCCAAATTTGCTCCAGAGGGTCATAACTGGTGACGAATCGTGGGTTTATGGTTACGACGTGGAAACCAAAGCTCAATCATCTCAATGGAAGCTGCCGCACGAACCAAGACCGAAAAAAGCGCGCCAAGTTCGGTCGAATGTGAAAGTTTTGCTGACAGTTTTCTTCGATTGCAGGGGCGTGGTGCATCATGAGTTCTTGCCACAGGGTAGAACGGTCAATAAGGAATATTACCTGCAAGTTATGCGCAATTTGCGCGAAGCAATCCGCCAGAAACGCCCGGATTTGTGGAAGAACAAAAATTGGCTTTTGCACCACGATAACGCCCCTGCTCACACATCGTTGCTTGTGCGCGAGTTTTTGGCCAAAAACAACACACTAATGATGCCGCAGCCACCGTATTCCCCAGATCTGGCCCCCTGTGACTTTTTCTTGTTCCCTAAACTGAAGAGGCCCATGAAAGGACGACGTTACGCTACGCTTGACGAGATAAAGACGGCATCGAAGGAGGAGCTGAACAAGATAAAAAAAAATGGTTTTTTGAAGTGCTTCGAAGATTGGAAAAACCGTTGGCACAAGTGTATAATATCTCATGGGGATTACTTTGAAGGGGACAAAATAGATATTCATGAATAAATGAATAATTTTTGAAAAAACACAAAAGTCGCGATACGTTTTGAACACCATATGTATACGTCAAATTGTAGTGTAAAATATCGATATAGTCAGGATGCTGTTTTCTTGAATAATATTAACAATAATAATAAGCAAAGCAAGATGAACCTTGCTTAATCGTTCATACCTCACGATTGTAATAATAATAATAATAAGGCGACTTTCTGAGGCAGCTGCTTTCATTGGCAGTTTGCAGAGGAAACGCCGCGTCGATATTAGGTGCAATGGGCTGACGACAGCAAGAAAAAAACTATAAAATAATGAGGATACACATTCACACCTCACAACTGTATTGCTCTAAAACAATAATAAAATAATAATAATAATAATAATAATAATAATAATAATAATAATAATAATAATAATAATAATAATAATAATAATAATAATAATAATAATAATAATAATAATAATAATAATCATCATCATCATCATCATCATCATTATCATCATCGTCATCGTCATCATCATCAATTATGTACCGGTAGCTATGAAAACACTAAAATCATTCAGCAGTGGGTCAGCAAGATTCATTTGAGATCTGGCCAGAAGAGTATACATACATATACATACATATATACATTGGGTCAATTATGAGGTTAGTTACTTATTGACTAAGGGCCATTGCGTGCATCCACACCCTTTTAAGTAATTCAAAGGCTTCTAATATGAAATGTATACATTATATGAGGAGTTATTCCTTGAGCTCGCTTAGATCGGATTCGACTTGTTGCTGTCATAGCTGCAATTTTATCCTTGTCGTCGACATCGTTGTTGTTGTCGCTATTTCTTTATTGCTGCTGCTCTTCTGGAAGTTATCTTGCTGGCTGTTGTTGTCGTTGTTGTTGCGGTTGTTGTTGTTGTTGTCGTTGTTATCGTTGTTGTTCCTGCTGCAGTTGTGGTAGTTGTAGACGTTTAGCACATTGCCCAGTGAACCAAACGGTTGCGTGTTATGCTATTATCAGTAGTAACGGTCTGGTTGATGGGGGCGGTGCGATCGTCACCATCATCTCCGCCAAGCGTCACGCATCAGACATGGCCACGCAAACCAAGATGGGGCGGAGGGGAGGGGCATATCGGCAAAGAGCACAAGGAGAATCGCACCAGTCGGAAGGAGCCGTACTGGCTCCGATATCCAAGCCGGCGTCACGAGGCGTCGGTTTAACGCTTAGTCGCCACTGTAGAGGCGCTGGCTAGCGGCTTCGTCGTAGAAAGTAATAATCGTAGTCGATATTAACGCGATATTGTAGCAACAGCTGAGTCCACAGATCGCTTATTTCCGACCAACCCCCATCCCGTTGTTGCGGTGATCAAGGCAACTTTGCTCTTCTTCGCCGTCTACTTCTCTCTATATCCGTCTACGTATTCATCATTATGACATAGCGATAAATTTGTTATCCATCTACCTGCCTATTATGTGCAGTTTCTACTTAAAGCTGTACGATCGACTCATCTGTCGGTACCTGACGCAAAACTGCATCGCCGCGTTAGCTGTGCGACGCGCGTACAGTACAGGGATAATCACGGCCAGTTCGCCAATCCTGCCACGGAATGCCACCTTCTGAACGAAAAAGCATCAACTTGTCCCTGCTGGCCTTCTCTCGAAGTTGTGAAGGACCCCATCCATGCTCTGGCCCGTGCAAGACGTCGACGCTTGAGACAAAACCGAGAAAGCTGACTGAAGAGGAGAGGGCGATATAGTACAAAGTCCCGGCTTGTGTCTCATGACTTCACTTCTTCTTGAAAGAACCAGCAGCACGGAGGCGTTATAGCTCGAATAGCCGTAGTAGCTTGAAGTACGTTCGCTGCTGAGCGACACACAGTCATAAGAGTGAACGTGTCGTTGTCAACAGTTATTACTGGGTTACACTAGAAACAAGTTCTTGGCATTCACTCGACACCTTGTTTGCCGTATCGGGATTGAATCAGCTAACTCACACTTGCTTAACTCACAAACTCAACAACTCAATCTTCATCGTTCTGTCTCACAGAGTGTAACTATATTGACTATTGACTCTTACCGCTACCACAATGACTGAGTATTGTGAACTGTTATATTAGCAAATCAGGACCACACGCAAATCATGTTCGAATACTTCAGCGTCTTCCTCTCTCTCCCCCGCTCTCTCTTATATATATATATATATATATATAAACGCAAGCTGCAAACATTAATATATGGCCCGACCCTATTCAGTAGCTTGTCCACCTCAGTATGTTAATGGGCTGCACTGACGACCGACCATATCATAGTCAAGCGCTTTTTGCGCCAGACGAGTCAAAGTGGAGGGAACGGTCCGAGATTCTGACTCAAGGAGTCACAGGTTAAATTCCGGCGCGACACATATTCTTTCGACGTGATCTTTCCAACATGCTTTTTTATTTAATAATAAAACATAAAACGAGTACTATATATATGTATATATATACATATACTAAGTACTTGTTGTACTGCTGTACGGGCAATCTAGTGCCACCGTCCCAGTGGGCTGGCGGTGGGCTAACCAAGCGAGCACATTCATCTTGGTCAGCTAATACTGTTAATGATTTTGACATAATATGAATGACTAGAGTTCGTACAAAAGCTAGGTGCGACATAAACCCGTGCTAGTCACGGGCATGAGCCGGACCGTTGACGTCGCGTCGCCAGACTGCTGTGAAGACTATTTACGCTGAAGACGTTGTCGAGACGGTGTTAACTCCTCGAGCCGGAACCTCGATTTCATTCTGAGTCAGATTAGGTAACCGATTCTTCATGCAAACGAAGATTGTTGATAACAGCTAGATCGTTCATACATACGATTTAGTTTTTTTATTAAATATTGTGAAACGTGTGATGTCTACCGTTATCATGTACTGCAGCATTCTGAGCTGGATACGGGCGCAATAACCATGGCAGTGGTGGATCTAGTGTACCGACTCAATTCTCTGTAATTATACTACCATCTACTGGTGAACACACAATGAATATAAACATATGTAAAGACCGGTGGCTCAAAACAAATATATGGGCGCAGGTAAAATCTTGTTAAGTGTGTATTTAACACACTTTTTAGCAATTACAATGAGGACGGTAACGCTTCTGTTGTGGAATTTTTTTTTTGTTAATGATTGCTTATACTGTTCTGAACAAATGTCGTACACAGATCTAATGTGTCTTAGAAACACTTGTTCTTAAAATAAATTGTTCAGAAAACTAAAATGCTGAATTGGATACAACTTTATACATACCCACCCGTGATGCAACCCATGTTCCCCAGTCAGAAATCGAGCGAGCTGTGGCACAACTCACCAGGCAGGTCATCTGTATGTAGTCTTTATTAACTGCGTCAATGCTTTTGCGGACATCTTAGTAGACGGTGAGCATGGTGTATTGGAGATTAAACGAAATGTGGAAACTCCGCAAGAAGACCCGCTTAACTGTGTCTCCTTTACACTTCTCCTAGCTGACCATGTCGTTTCGGTCCGACAGAAGCATCAAAAAATGTGGTGGTGACGTACGACAGATGATATCGTGGTTTAACCAGCGTTAGATGTGTTTTTATAATATATGAAGCGAGTGCTTTGCTTGCCTACTCGAGCAAGGGGCCGCTTTGTGTATCTCATATAAGGCTGTCCACCTGCTACTAAAGCAATTTGACTAAGGATAAAGATGCCGCGTCCAGTACCTTACGAATGTTTTATTTCGGAGTGGGAAGCTAAAATCGAACAGGCCAGACGGGAGGTCAGGGGTTTGGACGTTTCTAATACCTTGCACATTTGAGATGGTCCTGCATGTAACAGAAGACCTGCCCGGTTCGGGTTGTTTCGTTGTCCGAGACGGTATGCAACCAGGCTCCGGATCCCTTAGCTGCTAAAGGATCCAGAGCCTGGTTGCAAACCGTCTTGAACAACGAAACAACCTGAACCGGGCAGGTCTTCGTCTTCTACAAAGTACTTTTGTTTTGTAGGGTTCAAAGTAAAACGCAAGAGGCTTAGAGATGAGGGCCTGCATTCGCAGGTTATTTAACTTGGAGGTAGATCCGGCGAATATGTGTTTTTACTCATTATGGTTTATTAGCACCAGGTTGGGTAAATTATAAACAAGTGCATCAATCACAATGGTTGATGGTTCTTCCCCATCCCGGATCTTCTCTCATCTTGCGAGTTCAGCTATTGGCTGAACTGCTGGACATGCTGCGGCGTGGTATCTATCCCAATGACCCAAGTATCTTGCGCACCGACAACTCCTAAGGATAGTGGAATGCTTGTGTGCTGCATAACACGTGATGGAACCCGTGGTCTGCAAACGCCGTAGTTAGATGTCTACTCTTATATGTATACGGCTGCTCGCCAGGTTGCACTTCTCATTGCTACCGTCGTATATATTCCTATGTCGATGTCCTTTAATTTTTCCCTCCACTTCCTAGTGTAAGCCACAAACGTCGTCGTCTTAGGTAATTTCCATCGAACTTGTAATTCCTGTGTCGTTAAAGTCCTTCCCCCTTTAAAACGTTAGCTATTCTATTCCTACAAAAATTAGCTAACCCCGAAACCCGCTTCATGAAGATCGAACTCTATCTAGTAACTGTAGATCTGCCTCTCCTAATTTCTCCCATATAAGTGGTATACCGATATAATGTTGCTATTGGTTCTACTTTAATCTTGAAAAGGGCGGCGCAAAATCTATTGACAACATTTACACGTTCCAATTACTTTGCATCTCGAATAGCTTTCCCTACTCTGTTTTCAGTATGCTTTCGGAAATTGCTACCATTTGACGTTATTATGACCCCCAAATAGGTGAATTTATTCACAAAATTTACTACATTGCCCGTTTTAGAAGAAGAATGGTCCCCAAAAGTTTTAATAAACGATACGGAACTCCCTCCAAGGCTAACTTCTCTATCCTGCGTGATGCTAGGCCAAAGGCGGCTTTAAGATCTATAAATATTGCGTATAATAGTCTTCTCGGCTCGGATAGGGTTTCCCAAATTTCTGCTAGCAATTGGCGCAGGGCCGTATGGGTCGACTTTGACCTTCGGAACCCATGTTAGTCTTCTGGTACTGCGTTTCTGGTTTCGAGGAGGTACTCGAGTCTATCTGATATTACCCCCGAGAAAATGTTATAGGGTTATGTGATTTTAACCTTTATTTTGTATGAAGAGTGACGCCTACATGATTGAGTCACGTGTGGATTTTCTAGCAACTAGTCGTGCCGTCTGGAGCCGTTTTTTACGGCAAAAGGTTGGTATTGAAATGGTTATTTCATTAGAACTTGCTGTAGAGATACCAAAGCAATAGCTCTTAGGACGGCTAACACATTTTGCATGGCAGTTATTTTAGAGTAGAGTTTCAAGTCGTCTGCACATACTTTGTGTTTAGGCCGGCTATAATTCAGTCGTTTTCTGAGCATGAACGCCTTAAAAACTGCATGCGCCACAGGGCTTCCTAAAAGTGTCGCGTGAAAAAACGGACGGTTCTTTTAGTATATCAGGAAATGTCTAGAAAATATAGATGGTAGATGTTTTGGTGTCTAATTAGTATCCGCTTCAAGTTGCTTAATTACTTATAAACCAATTTTGGTGAGCATATCGATGAGCACCATCGACGTTTGCTGCGAAATCGAATGTAGTGTGTTTAAACAGCGACGAAATGGGATTCGACGAGTTGAAATAAAATAGACGCTTCTTATGTGTCTTTCGCATCCAGATGATTGACAAATATCTTGGCGTCTAGTCTGGACTCATTTAGTTGCTTGAAAAGTGGTACATTTCAGCTCGTCGGACAAGTATGACAATTGTATCAGTCGGTCTGAGCTTCTCAAGTACTTTCGTCACTCGTTCAATGTGAGCTAATGTGAGCAACCTCTCTGACACGTAAGTAATGCAGTATTAGTTTAAGATAAAAAGGTAAATCTTACATAAAATTTTGCTATACTGAAAAATTACAGAAACAGTACTGAATAGTTTTGAGAATAATCAGAACTAATCAACTTCAAACCTTCATATAACCGTCGTAGAGTCTGGTTTTCCAGTTATTGGTTCCAGTGGGTGCGAACTTTCCATGAGACGCCTCAATTCTCTTGTAAATTTGGGGCACCTAATTCCTCAATTTTTTGTCAATTGTTTTATTCTGTGTGGGTTCTGTCGGTGTTTTTGTGGTAGTCACAGACTGTCTAACCGGCATACAAATTGTTGATTCAGTTGTTGATGTGGTTGTTGTTAGTTTTATTGTTGTTAACGTCGTCATCATCATTATTACGTGCCTGTCATTGTCTGATGACGACGAGATGTCTACCCAAGTGATGATAACATTAGTCAAATAACTCATATTTCCATGCTGCTCCAGCATGGAAGACATTCAATTCTCATTGATGTGCGTGTTATCTCTAAGACGCGTCTACGAGAGCGGTGAATCGTGCTTTCAACGCGAATCTTGCTTCCGTTTGCGTCTTCAGAACGTTGACGCAGAGTGAAAGTGTGAGCGAGAGGCTTAGCGACTTGGCCGAACCCCCGATTCGCCGATTCGCTGGGGTCGACAAGCAGTCTCATCATTCCACCACAACACAGCTACTTCCTTCGACGTTTTCTGATGAGCATACTATAACGCCATATCGCCGACGGAGCGGGGAGGAGAAGGCGACCGGTGACTTTGAGCCGCACTAGAAGTCGGGAATTCGATTTCGGACCGATTGTGCGACTCTGGTGTGGTCTTTCTGAATAGATTTAGTTAAAAGTGATTTAAGTAAAAGTGAATAAAGAATACAATTTATTAATTTCAAGTACTACTAATACTAATATTAGTGCTTACTCAGCGACGAAGACGACAACAAAAACAACAACAACGACAATAATAACAACGAGGACTTCCAATAACGTCGAAGACGGCCTAATAATCTAAGAGCACCGGTTGTTGCTGCCGCTGTCGTTGTTATTGCTGTTGTTACTGTCGCGGTTGTTCTTGCTGTTGTTGTTGTTGCTATTGTTGTTGCCGGCAATCGGCATCGGCCATCAATCGCGGCAACACGCGACGATGTATGTGAAGCGACGACAAAGCGACGAATGTAGGGGAGCGGCCTGAGCGTGGCCTCCTGCCAGGGCGCTGATAACGGAGTCGTCAGGTGAACTCAACAACAACAACAATAACGTCAACATCAACAACAAGTTGTTGACATCGTTATTTTTGCAGTCGTTGTTGATATCATTATTTTTGCTGCTGTTGTTGTTGCTGTTGCTGCTACTGTTGTTGTTTCTGCTGTTTGTCGATGTTGCTGTTGTTGTTGTTCTTGACGATGATAATAATAATAATAATGATGCTGTTATATATATATATATATATATATGGTTTATTTCGCAATAACATTGCATTTCAAGATGGTACATAATTTCAATACAATTCATTCCTTTTATACAATTTAAACACTTCAGCGACCGTCCCACGCGGCGAAAAAGTGCAATAATGATGCTGTTATATAACATGATAATAATTATGTTATGATTCTTGATGATGATGATTAAGTTGCTGTTGTTGTTGTTGTTGTTGTGGTAGACGATATTGTTGATGTTGTTGTTGCTGCTGATTCTGTTTACGATAGTGATGATACACGTCGTTGTGCACCTAGAACCTCACTTACGGACTTGGAGAAAGAAGCGAAAAGGCCCTTCGGCAGTCGGTTCCGTTCTTCTATCGACAATCGCCACCGCAAATGATGCCGTATCTGCTGCGCTGCTGCTGCTGCTGTTGGCACTGGTGCCAGTGCTGCTCAACGCGCCGATGACACATGGCAATCATGTTATCGCCATAACGTCCCGAACGTTAACTCAATGCGGCTGAACTCATGGTTTAGCCACACGACGAGCAAGTAAAATCAGGCCCGAGTTGAGTGAGGTTTGCCAGCCGTGCAACAAGCGTTCGTTGTATGAAGGCCCCTTGATGGGTGATAGAGGCACGTGATAGAGATAGATAGACGCAGCGGTGAGAGAGCAGTCACGAGTTCGACGAGTACGTACGAACCTGGCAGAGTGTTTTGTGAGTTTTCCATTTTTAGCATAAAAATGATCTGAACGCAGAATCATTATATTGATTTTAAAGTACTTTCCAACAGTTTCGATGCATTTATTGAGGCGGTGGATCCAACGCACTGAAGCAGGCCTCCAAAACGCGTGTTTCGATGTTTTCCAGCTTCGCTTCGATGTCTCCTTCAATCACCGATTTGCGTGAATCAAAACGTCCTTTCTCTAATTTGCTTTTTGCAGCTTTGGGGAGAGAAAGAATGTTCGGCCCGCTGGGCTAGCGTGTTCTCGTGGTAGAAGAGCAAATCGAGCCTTAGAGACGCTTCAGAGCTCTTCCTGGCAAGCTCAGTGAAAGCTTTTGTTAGATAGTCTCATCAGTTGTGACAAGTCTCGATAACAAAGAAGACCGGCCCTCATCAAACTTTAGGAGAAATTCTTAAGCCAGAATGCTCGGGGCATCCTTTTTTTTCTGTGGCAAATCACGAAGTACAACGTCGCTTGGCTATGCATATCTTATGTTAAGGTTTTCGTTAATCGCAGCTTTTACGCAAGTCACAGTTTCGTCGTGCATCGCTGCCGTACAGATTGAAATGTCCAATTCTACGTGCTCTGTACCATACATACAGCTTGAATGAGACTTCATTTGCAATGGGCGATTTTTGGGCACGGCTATTGTGGCATCGACATGCTTGTGCTCTTCATTTTCTACACCGTTGTCTCTAGGAAAATCGACTTGATTGTTCCCGCTAGACATCGACACTGATGACGCTATTCACTAGTGGGCTCGATTTTTAACTTACTTTGCATAACGCGGAAAATTTGCGACAAACGTTCCCAGGTGCCCATGTACAAGCGCAAATAAAAACAAAAACAAATCTAAAATGTATTTATTTTTTTCTATTTCTTCGTGGTCGTTTTGTCCGCAACCGTAAAATCAATCGTGTTCGTATGCATTTTAGCTTTCTTAGCCGTACTCATGGAGCCAGTAACAACAACAGCAACAGCGGAAATATACATATACACATACAGCGGAAATATACGGTAATATACGGAAAATAACATCGGTGCGGGACAAGAACGCAACGATTCAGTGCGGGTTAAAAGCCACCAGCAACATCTCGAGAAGTATAAAATATGCAATTTTTCTAGCAATCCGTTACAATCGTTGGATCTCTAAGGTGCTATTGAAAGCCTACCATCTGGCAGGGTACCCAGCACTTCAACTTCAGAACTTCAATTGCCCCGTTGTATTTCGATCTGCAGATGATTCTTATCTGAACGTCGATCTTTTGTTTCTATTATCAGCCTCTGCCTTGACCACATCCTTGAGGAACTCCTCCGAGCCCCGCGATACCGAGCGTCTAAAAGCTACGAGGTGCACTAGCCAGTAGCTGAAGTTCCTAGCGGGGTTCCAGCTCTCTGCATCTCGCTGGCTTCCTGTATTCTGCTAGGTTGCGGCGTCCTGTGCTGTAGAACGATCTAGTTTCACACAGTCAATTACAATGTTGCGACCGCTGTATGCTTTTTTTTTGGTGTGATGACGGTCCTCTTTGGCAATTCTACACACTCTCTGCTCGTACTCTACTAGTAGCAGGGGAATTCATATTAGGTGTATTCTTATTTACTTCGAAACTACGGAACGCACGATCTCCAATTTGATACTAAACTAAGTTCAATAAATAAATACGCATTTTCCTGATATTCGTCTTACTATGGTAACAGATCATGTTTAGGCATTGAACCTAAAGGCTCGAAAATGAGATATATCATCTCAGCGTTTGCGTTAACAGCGTTTCAATGCGACCATTTTCCTTCGACTGACCAAATTGCACATATTGAGAGAGAAGTGAGGTTCGACCAGTTACTTCGGTTTACTCTCACTCAAAAAAAAAGTTGATTATTGGCTGGGGGTATGCTGCGAAAATACAGTGCATGTACTATGTTTTAGGATCTTTCTCTGGGGCTTAGAAGGATATACGATTGGAGAAAAATTAAGAAAATGTGTAGTTTTTTCCACAGAACTCTTCCTTCCTATAAGTAATTCGTTTATCATGCCATCCCAGATCTTAGTGGATACATATATATATATATATATATATATATATATATATATGTGTAAGTAGGGGAAATCTTTTATGCGTTTTAGATCAAGGCAAAACGCAAAAAAGGGAAAAGGCGCTCCTGTTGCGTGGCTAATTGAACAGAGCAGTTCAGTTCTCACTGCTGGTGACCTACGCAACGTGCATACAAATCTAACACAGATAATATATATATATATATATATATATATATATATACATATAACTTGTATCCATATATACGTCGCAATTGTGTATGTATGACCTTCGCCTTGACGTCGAGCAAGTGGAATGAAAAGCGAGATAACGAAAAGAAAGCGGACCGACGCGAAAGACGAGCCAACAAAGAGACCGCCTGGTGAACGGGCCCAGAAGGCTGCGCGTGTTGTGAAGACGCCCGATCTGGGGCAAAACGAGGCCATCGAGGTCTACAAGAATTGGATGAGGTAACAGCGACTGATCCAAGTTTCAGCCGCGCGAAAGTATTATATATATATATATATATATATATATATGTATATATATATATATATATATATATATATATATATATATATATATATATATATATATATATATATATATATAAGCTTAAAATAAAAATCATCCTTAGAAGCTTGCCGGATTTCTTAAATTCATGTTGTTATTCAGCGTAGCGCAGATGCAATTAAACGACTCTTCGTCATAGGACCCCTACGCCTTCGTGTTTCAAATGCAAACGCTATGATGCTGTACGCGTGCCCAACATGCCCCGTGGCCCAAGCATCGTTAAGAATCCAATGAAGAAATATCTCTAGCAAAAACGCCGTTGATACGAGCATGTCTTACGACACAGGTACTAATATGGATGCATGATAACGGATGATGCTCCATAGCATCCACCGGCTTTCCCTGTCTGCACTGAGGGGAATCTACTTACGTTACGCTCCAAGGTGTCGAAGGAGTCAGGGCACGCATTCTCATAGTAATATCGCCAAGCACCCTAGTTGGCACTGCTCGCAGGCGGGCTTTGCAGTGTAATTATGAGCCAAGTGGGTTGCTCTGTCCAACTGCTTTCTCGAAACAGGGAAGCCTTATGCTGGGAACACGCGTTCTCCGTTTTTGTACCTCTTGCGGATAAAAGATTTTCCTTCTCCTTGTGAGGTCGCTATTAAACTCTTCTAGACCGGCCGCGTCTAGGGATGGCCCAGTGCGCTTCTCCACCTGCAATATCGAGGCAGACGTTCAGGGTGACAAACTCAGGAATTCGCAATCCTCCTTTTAACGCTAGTGTGTTTAAGTGCTTGTGTCCTGGAGTCATACTGGAGCCTCAGGCTGAGCAAGTGTTCCATCGTCGTTATGGGTACGTTGTTAATTTCGCGCAGTTTATCGGCCCTATCACTTCTCTAAATATGTGAGTCTACTCATCTCAATATGCGAGTTAGCCTGGAGACTGAAAGGAAAGAGGGAAGGGAGCGGAAAGAAGCCGCTTTTTGCGAAAATCACGAAATCCTTTTTGTGGCTAAGCTCAGACGTGCAATCTGAGCTTAGCGAGCCATTTATCCAGCACATCAAGAATACCCTCGTAGAAGAATAGCACTGGTGACTCCGAATCATGAGGAGTGATTACCTTTCGACAGGCAAGAACTCCCGGAGTATCGCAGATACGTTCTCTCACCATGGCGAGTCTTTGGTCCGCAGCAATGATTCGCACTTAGCTGCGTTCAGTTCCGATCCGCGCGTTTCCTCATATTTGGTAACTCTTGAATTGAGGACATTTTTAAGGAAGTTTTTGGGAACCCTACGGGTATCTTCCGAGACACCCCCATGGAACCGCGCAGGACTGTGTCGTCTAAGTACCGTACATTTAGTAGACATCATATATATATATATAGTGTTTTTGTTACAGATTTTGTTTATGTAACTGAAGTTTAACATGTTGATGTTTAACTATTGAAAAAGGGATAAAGAGAGTAACAGGAAAGGAGGACCTTTCCCTCTCTTCGTATTGTGTCGCGCCGTGCTGATCGTGAGAAACGGTGAGGGAATGTCTTTGGCAGCGTGATATCCATATTGGATAGCGTTTGACTGATATATGCGTGTTGTTAGGACCGTGATAATGATGAGAGTAATTTTTTAACATATATATATATATATATATATATATATATATATATGAGTTAGATTATTTTAGTAAGGATAGAAGTGGAGTGACAAATGACCCTTGAGAACGTGTGCACTGAGAGTATTTTTATATTTGTGTCGCTACCATCGATACTACTATTATTGTTGGTAATATTAAAAAAAAATACATTGAGTGAGTAAGCAGATGTATTTATTTATATATATATATATTATTTTTTTTTAATTTGGCATAATATTGGTAGCACTTATATATATATATATATATATATATATATATATAAGGGCGAGTTTTTCATAAAGTGACCAGAAGCTATAAAACCATCTAATTTCCAGGCGAGTTATTTTTTATCGACGTAGATATCTTTGGAGATCCTCGTCACACTTAGTTCGATAGTGTTCGAATTTTTTGATATTCACGGAAAAGAAAATGTCTCGAGGATGGAACGACGTGGGTAACAATATATTCACATGTATATATGTGTTTGTTTGGCGTTTTGGCGTTGACAAATGGTACTCCCAGCAAATGTACACTCTCCCATTACCCTCCTATTTGATTTGTTGCCGATTTTATTCACTCGCTCTTGTTACCCACGTCGTTATAGTAGATGTCTTCGAGTCTTCTGGTCGTTCAGTGTGGGGGAGGGTGGGGAGGTAGGTGTCGGTCTGTTACAGTGTTCGCGCATTGCGTGCCGTACTTTTCGCGGCTTAACGCCACGCAATTTCGAGCGTCAGCAAGAAGCTCTGGCGACCCCAAGCAGACCGAAGCAACGGCGGAACAGATACCGCAGCTGTTCTGCCGCTGTACCAACAGTGCCAAAGGTACCACAGGTCGTCGTGACACGGAAGACCATTCGTCTTCTGCAGATAGGAAGATTGTCGATGACTGTTCGTACGACGATGTACATTGGCTCATCGCTTGTATACTGTGCATATGTACGTACCCGCGCACCTATGTACGAGTATATTTCATTCAGTCATTGTGGTGTACGTATCCGACGAGCAACCTACATACACCTACCGCACACCTAGCTCGAGTTTAACTCGTGCTCATTTGAGTTCGTTTGGTTTGACTTCGACTCGAGCTGAAAGCCTTCTTAGGGAAAAAGTCGTCGTCGACGTCGTTCTAAAGACCCCCCTGTCAACGACTCCGAGTCCCTGACACTGTCGCTTGCCAAGCCACCCAAGAACGGCCCAAGATACGCCGGCACGTTTTCTTCGAGCTGGTGGAGCTGATCGGAGCGGGGGAATCTTCGTCTACATCGTTGGTGCGATCCAGCTGCGATAACGCCGACATCTCCAGCAGCGGCAACAACAACAGCCGCAGCAGCAGCACATCAGCACCAAGAGCCGTTGCCGAAGTCGCTTTGCAACGACATTATTAGTATCATCGCTCCATTGAGGTCTTGCCTGTGTAGATTTGGCGGTCGGTTCAATCGCGGCGATCATAGGCAGCGTCGCACATTTGGCGGCCGCCCCTCGCGACTCACTTGCTTTCTCGGCACAAACCGTCCGGAGGAAGAAGGATTTCGACGTCTCGTCATTTCCACTCCAGCCTCGTCTTTCGGGTAGCGCGAATTTCTGCCAGCCGCAGTAAATCTGCGGTCGAATTTCGGCGACGCTAGCGGCGGTGACTGACAAAGATCCGCCGGGCGGCCAGGCGCGGAGACAACAACGGTGAAGACAACAACAACAACAGCATCAACAAGATCAACGACAGCAACAATAACAAGATCAACCACAACAACAACATCAACAACAACAATAACCAGGACGAGGTCAATAGAGTCTCTATTTATTTACCTCTCTTAACACGTGTTCCACGATACGCGATCCTGATATACGCCATATACTACGTCGACGACATCAGTTAGTTAGTTAGTTGGCGACATCAGTTAGTGACAACTTCGTTAGGAAGGACTAGAAGCCGAGTCTAACCGAAACCGCCGAAACTGAGTCCTCCTGGAACTGGATAGAGGAACGGATCATACGTATGTGACAGTGATCGAATCGTGTTGTTGTTGTTATTGTGTCCGAACATCACGTCAAATCGACGACTGTGTTAAATGATGCTCGTTGTTAATGGTGGTGGTGGTGGTAGCTGCGGCGGTAGCGGTGGTGGTGGTGGTGGTGGAGGTGAAAGTGGAGGTCCTTCTGGTGGAGGTGGAGGTCTTGGTGCATTATACTCTGGAAAGCGGGACAAAATCTGTAACAGGCAATCACCCTGTGTCGTGCGGTGTGCGCGGTTCGGGTGCACAGAAACCACATCAAATTAATCTACAGAAGCAGCACACACAGAGGCCAACGAGTAGATGCGTGCGATTGTGAGTGGCCGTTCGCGTATAAGTGTGTACGCTTAGCTAAGCCACCTTACCTAATTTAGCTAGGCTAGCTGTGGGTTAATTTTTAGCCGACCCAGTGTGTGCCCATTCTCTATCCTCCGAGCCGTAAGTTACACACCGACAGCAAGTGCGCGGATTTTCGCTTTGTCTGTCGCTCTCAGGCTCTGTCTTTCTGTGTCTCTCTCTTCTACGTTACTACGGTCGAACCTTGTCGTGATTGCCTTCGGCCACACTTGGCGGATTCGGATACGTTACGTCCTGCCGGAGAATCAACACCAGTTGTGTCTTTATCATCGTTAGCGCCATCACCATGAGGCGGTTAGTGATTGACGAAACTATGACTTCTACGTACGAACTACGACGAATAATAATAATAATAATATTATTATTATTATTATTATTATACTTACACAAAAGGTGTTCGTATGTTAATAAATCGATGTCGTTTTAACATCTTCGTGCACATCTATTTATCTTTTTTATTAAATGTGTTCCTTCGGATCCGTTCTATATATCTGCATATAGATTGTTTTTAACTAATTATTTATCGATTATATACACACTAACAGCTTTTCGCTATTGCAATATTTCACATATATTTCACAATACTGCAATGAGCTGTCAGTTATCAGACCTACTTTATTTACCATTGGTTTGGCGAATGTTGTAGCCGGAATGACATTACTTTAATCTCTATAACGTGTACATAAATCGATATGGAGGAGATGACCGTTCACACCTACGACTCTTAATGCTATGACTACCGGTCGTCTGCTCCATGAATATATTTACAGTTAAGTAGCTGCCATTTTGCGACTGTGCTCTGCAGAGGACTCTTAACTGGTGTATTTGTGTGGTGAATCTGATAAAATAGACAGTTAATTGATTCACTGGCACACAGGTACGGTTACTGTCGGCGAAATGGCGAATCATCCGAAAAGAGCCAGACAAAAACGAGGAATCTTGTTTCTCTCGTAGCTCGTCAGCTGTCGAGTAAGTGGCCAATTAGCACGCCTATGACTAGCTGATGATGACAACTTAACAAATTGCCTTGTCGGAAACAATAGCCGGCAGAGGTTTAGGTCCAACTTGTAGAAAACACGTGTCTGTACGGTGCCACGGGGTTTCCTCTCAATTCTGTGTAGGACAGTGCTTAAATCGAAGCGATATGGAATTATCGGATAGATAATAGATATTGCATAATACATCTCTGAAGTTTCGAGTGATGGCACGGCGTGTGAGATAAAGCCATCAATTCGAAGTAGTCAAATAAAAAAACGTACACTCAGACTATTCAATTGCTTGTGTACAGATGGTTTGCACGTACGGTACTAGAAAAAAACTAAAAAATTAAAATAATAACCAAATGTTTACGTCGTGCGTTCGTTTCTGTTTCATTCCAATCTGGTTCTCGTGTGTCCCTCTTGTCTGGTTGTTCTTCAGCTTTTCGTTAATAAGGTTCGCGCAGCCACCCGCCGTGATGCACGAATCACCTCGGCAAACGAGACACGGCAAACAGATGAGAAATGATTTCACAGTAGCAACGAGATGGATGCGCTTGTTTATTTTTTTGTTGTTGTTGTTGTTGCTGTTGCTGTCATTGTTGTTGTTGCTGCTGCTATGGTCGTTGATTTCACGCAGAGTGAGCCTGTTTGGCTACGGTTACATATTGATGACAAGGTCATCGTCTCTCTCTCTCTCTCTCGCTTCGAAGTCACCCCATCAGCAGTTGTTGTAGTAGTTCTCGCTAATCGTCGCAGTACAGATAGGCCGATTCAGGCGTAAATTCAGACACGGTCGGGGGGCGGGGGGGGGGGCAAAGGAAAGACAAAACGCGAGCGACAACAACCACGACGACGGGATCACACACTTGAAGAAATGATTATCAAACATCACCGCGTGGAGTGGTTGTAGCAGCAACAGAGCTAGCTGGCAGTAGCAACGACAGCGCCAAAGCACTGCATACGGTTACTTCCGAACAGGAGAGTCTGTCCGGAGACTTACTGTTGTTGATTGTTGTTGTTGCTGGTGTTGTTGTTGTTTTGGTTGTTGTTGTTGTTTCGGTTGTTGTTGTTTTGGTTGTTGTTATTGTTGTTGCTGTTGTTACGGATGCTAGAACCCGGCAATGCTGTATGCTTGCACACCGTGTTGTTTCGGTTGTTGTTGTTGTTGTTGTTTTTGTTTTGGTTGTTGTTGTTGTTTCGGTTGTTGTTGTTTTGGTTGTTGTTGTTATTGTTATTGTTTCTGCTGTTGTCACGGATGCTAAGGCCCGGCAATGCTGTATGCTCGCACAATACGCGCTTGTTGGGACTACTATTGCGGCCACTGCCGTGGTGCCCGTTTTCGCTTTGGCAGCAGAGAAGGCAAACAATCGACACCTGACCGGCCTTGATTCGTACGACTCCGTCGGACTTCTGCGCGGTGGAACTGATCCCGCGCGCATCTGCCGAACGCGAATTTCTTTGTGAACATTTTCGCCTCCTTTCCCGGCTGCCTGCCCGTCCTCAGATCTCTCTCTCTCTTTGAATTTGACTGCTCACCGCTCTCGTCTTATCTAGGCTGTCGCGATTTATCAATCTGCATATCGCATTCAAGTGAGAGCGTGACATTCGTAGGAAAAAAAACTGTGCGCTAATAAATCATAGAAGAATTGGTCCGCTTGCGAGGACTAGCCCGCGACGCGAGCGAACTAAGATAGTGGCGTTGGCATATTGTTTAAAAGTACTCGTAGTACGTCGTTGCTGTACTCGGTGGTGCCACTCGAATTACGCCGGGGTCGCAAAATTTTCCACACACTACGTAGCATGAACAAAAATCTTCTGCCATTCCTGCACATTCCGCCAAATAGCCTTACGATTCTATATCGGAATAGGTACATATGCACCCTCGTTCGAACACACAAAGAGTTCTAAATACGCTTTAAAAGAGCTGTAGGGCTTTACTGACGAGATTTTCTGCGTATATATATATATATATATATATATATATATTTTTTTTTTTTTTTTATATATATATATATACTGCCAGTGGTTTAGATGCCCTCGAAGCGCTTGGGGAGGTTGGGTGATGCACACTTCAACAGCTTAAGAAGCCAGCGCTCCATCACTCCAAAAGGCCGTGACCCGATTCGAGTTTATAAACGCTTGTTTGCTTGACGGATGGCCAAACAGGCGCATGGAAATCCAACTTTTCCAACTCATAACTACTCATTTGTTTGGCACATAGTAACGCTCTCCTTGCAAGCGCACGTACACTGCCAACAAGACATATATGACCATGATAAGTTATGGCACACACCCCTTTATATGATATTAATATGGATGATTTTATGTTATGTATATATATATATATATATATATATATATATATATATGAGTTGTTAACTTATTATTACATTCCGGCTAGGTTTACATACAAAGCACGTATATATATATATATATATATCTTTTTTTTCATATCAAACGTTTGGTCAATATATTGAAAAACCTTAAGAAAAATTGAACCGAAATGGTGTTTAGACCGAATCGATCCCGCGACCGTTATATGCATATATGTTCACAGCTTCATAGTTTTAAAACCTATTCGTCTTCAATTCTGGCGATAAGTTCCACGAGCAATATATATATATCACCATAGTGGGAGATACCGTAATCACAGAGAATCATTGCTAGCAATGGCGGGGGTAAGAAACCGCTGATACAAGCTGCTATGCGTGACGACACTGCAAAGGATCGGGTAATCAAGAACATCGCCAAAGGTTAGGCACTAATGAACGCGAATATCCAATGACTGTATAACGAGCAGCGAAAACGAGCAGGGAAGGGCATAAAATGGACTCTGTCCATTTTCGGTATTCGGTTATCAAACTTCATCCAGCTTCTTAGTGGCCAGTCATTATGCTCGTCTACACATCTAGTGTCTCTAAATAAACAAGCCAAAAACAGTGACGACGATAACAATAATGCATAGATCATTATCTCTATCAGCAATGACGAAAAAGGAGATGCAGAGTTTGACGAGAGAATGAATCTCGGTGTGCTTCAGTGAGTGCTTCGACCATGCGTCGAAAGTGCGTGTGAAAAATAGAGAAGAGATTTATTTAACAGGGAGACGACACTACGCAAGGGTGTGGACGCCTTGCAAACGTTTAGGCTGACTGTCGCCAATGACACCATGGCCATCAACCGTACATCGACCGACGACAAATGGCCCCCTTTTCAGCACCTCGGCTTGACCTGTGACGGAGAGTCCAGTCAGGAAATTATTAGTGGCCGAGATGGGCAACAAGATTGCACTGCTTCTATGGCCGCAACAACCCAACCTCCCGGCAGTATCGGCAATACTGCCACCATCCTGGAACTTATCTGGCTGGTACTGCCTCTTCAGAAGGTGACCCCTGGCCTGTCGACGGCAGTACCGATACTGTCAAGAAGGGCAAAAGGGTAGATGAGGTGGGGACCCATCCCCAGATAGGGTGGGGACCTCCCCATCTTCTGAGTCTGACGAAGGTGGACTGGATGGTTTCTACCATACTTTGTCAAGAAAGAAATATCAGGAGAAAGGGCCGGTTACGGCTTCCATGTATCTTGGAGGCTTTAACCCTATCTACACACCAATGAAGTTTCAACGATTTTGTTTAATCGTTCAAGTTTGCAGTCGTCGGATGTCGGCACGTTGGTGGATATGGCAAAAAGCAGACTGTCTGCTTCCTCAAAATCAAGGTTTAAGCTGCTGACATTGACCGGCTGTTACCTCACGATAATTGGCCAAAATACGAACTAAGTGCGCGTCCCTTCTTTAGTGACTCCCGAGAAGACTCAAGGGGCGCCGCACCTTATGAGTGAGTCGCGTGTGGAGTAGGTGTCGGGTAAAACCCCTTTCCGTGAACCAGACGTCTAATTGATTTGAGTGCTGAATACAGCTTTTGACTTACAAGCAAGGGCATTGAGCCGACCATAAATATCATTACTCGCCCCAATCCTGCATCCGATGCAGTGTTACCTAGTTCGTGCACAGGCCATGTTGCTATTGCCAATTATGAGCGATGTGTCCGTAATCTCCCGTTAGTCGTTGTCGCGGTCTTTTCCGACTATTACCCAATAGTGATTAAATCAACTAGGGTAATAAACCAACTAGGGTAATAAAGCATCTTTAGCGTTCCGGCGACGACGATACCGATTGATGACGAAACCAAGCTCGATCGCTGCGAGTCTTTACAGAGGGTGGATTAGTTATTTGCCCTTGACTAAACAGATCCCAACGAGACTTTCGAGGCATACAATGTAAGCTTTAGCTGCTGTATAGCGATTGCTTCCGTCACGATAGCGCAAGGTTTCAAGAAAAGTAGTTTATTATGGCTCTTCATGGGTTTCGAGAAAAATAGTTTATGATGGTTCTTCATGGGTTTCGAGAAAAGTTTTTTATGATGGTTCTTCATGGGTTTCGAGGAAGAAAGTTTATCATAGTTCACTAAGAGTTTGGTTAATTTAAAATATACGGTCGATCGTGCTTGCCATCAATGAATGAATTAGCATGCGGTTCGCGGACGACAAAGATGCGCTTCAGAGATTACAGGTGCTGCACAAGGTAGAACTCAAGGTGGCTAGGGACGCCTACTAGGAAGAGCAGTTTGCTGCCATACGTCACCGCCCTGTCAAGCTCTGGAGTTTTCTTAATGAAACCTGCAGCCGCAGCAAGAAGTCCGGAGCGATGCCCGTCGATTACTAATGGAAGACAGGGTGCTGGAGAGGTCGAAAAGACAGTGGACGGAAAATAAATTATTTATTTTCTTCAATCAATGCTAAAACTACGTCCATGCTCCCTTCTCCCTTAAGCCGATTGACAGTTGCCCTTAAACCTATAAAGCTCCGAGTCCAACGCACGCTATGCCAGAGCGTAGTGCTATGCCAAAGCTCACGAACTGCAAAGCGCTGCTAAAGGTGTAAAGTCAGATTCAGTCGATAGTGGTGGAAACGTGCTTAGTAAGTTGCATAATACATTTATTGACATTTTATAGGCCCCTCTAACTGCCGTATTTAATATCTCAGTTAAAACAGGTGTGTTTTGCCAGAATGCCTTAAGACATCGGCGGTGACTCCGCTATTTAAAAGTAGGGGCGAAATAGACTAACCTGGTCCAACTATCCTTGACTTGAATCGTTTCAAAAGTATTAAAAAATATCTGGAAAGTCTTTTAAACAAATTGAATTTTTCTCTGAAAATCAATTGGGCTTAAGAGACACAAGATCAACTGAGCTTGTATTGGGGCATATCTGGTGGGAGGTCGTTATGCCAATCAATATGCGGAGGATGGCAATATGTGCATTTTTGACGTAGCCAAAGATTTACTCAACCACTTTATGTTTCTTAGCGGAGCAACATCTTCGTTAAATCGTTTCTCAGTGAACGGGGGCAATTTGTGGCGGTGAGAGCTTTGAGGTCTAGCACAGGAATTGTATCCACATATACAAGGATTGGGGCTCAATTGTCTATGCAGATGACACTATTCATCTGCTCTATGTCTCGCCTCCAACAATATCTAACAATACGCATATTCTTGAACACGTTGAAGCCTGTATTGAGAAGACCATGTTTTTATTTCAAAGATTTGGTTTCGTCGTTAACTCAACGAAGACGACGCTCTTACCATTCTTCACAACAGGCATCGAGACAGAGGTTAAATACAGGCAATATCTTCTCAGAGTAAGGGGCTCTGCTATTCCTCTCAGTTCAGAGACAGCATGTTTTGGCGTTGTGCTACACGAGCATATGAAGTGGAACAGTAAGTTGAGGTCAGGCTTCAGGGTCTGTCGAGCCCGGTGGCGTGGTGCCTTCGCCTGCGCCTCGCGACCGAAGAAGACACATAGGTGCGCGGGTTCGAGCTCCACCGTTGCACATTTGTATTTATGGGGGTCCGTCTATCAAGCAATGCGAATAGCAGTCCCGTGGACGTTAAATCTTGGCTGAGGTTCAGCCCGAAAAGTATTATTTAGTGATAAGCTCTAGTGTCTGCTACCCATGCAACCCTATAAGGGACTGTTTTGTGCAGCACGTTTTGTAGATCTCAGACGCGCCTTCGACAGAATTCGTCCAGATATTCTAATACTCAAATGCAAGAACCTGGGATTTGACGAGCATGGCATTAAACTCTTATTGGCGACTTCCTCGGGCGTCACAAGCTTGTGGGCGTGAGGGAACCCGGTCGGAACCGGTCTCGCTCGCTGTGGAGTTCCTTATCTGTCGGCTTGCTATTTTGACAACTTCACAAGATGGTCAAAAACAAAATAGGTACTCTTTTGTGCAAGCTGCTGTGCAATTTTTTGTGAGTCAATGAGAAAATCTCGTGACATATCAGAAATTTCGACTGCCTGCAGTAAGGGTTGAGCAGAAAGACTGACTGTGGTACAGGGGGGGTGGAACACTTGAGGACACTAGAGTTTGGTCGTCTTAGAAAGGCGAGAGAGCCAAAGAGCAGCCAAGAATTTGGCGTTTAAGCTGTCAAGAGTGGAACAGCGTCTGGGTCAGCTTGCGTTGCTTGAGATCCTTGATAAGTTTCAATGGGAATTTAAAGTCACATCTAATATCCAATCAATTATTTATGTATTAAAAAAGCACCCTGTTTATGTATGCAGATATGTGCATAATATGTATTACACACATGGTAAAAACGACTTATAAGTGTTCGCGCTAGAGCTAAGAGAGCGAGTGCAGCCATGACTACTCAGGCCTTCCAGGCTAAAGTATCGCACCTGTAACCATGGAGACTTGTGAAGCAATTGAGCAAATACGAACTAAAATTGTATAGAAGCAAATTTGTGGAATAAAACTGATTTGTCTACATACTGTGAATGGTATTGTACCCCTCTTATGATAAATAAAAAAAAGTTTCAATCATAAATAATACTAAATAATATATATATATATATATATATATATATATATATATATATATATATATACAGTGACAACAACAATATTCAGGCCAGCAGCAGAAGCAATATTTGTTGTGTTTGCATTTTTATAGAAAATGCTTTTCTGCTCTAATCTATTTTGAGGTAGGTGCTTTGATTTTAAGTAAAACAATGTTCCTCTCATATGGACAGACAATAACCAAATGCGACTCTTTCCCGTCTACTATAAGTTAAATCGGCCACCATGAAATAGAATTTATGGCATCGCCACGTGTCGAGAGTAGACCCAGTAGAGAACTTACGACTCATTGTGTTTGATTTCTGAATAGTAGTGTCTAGTAGACTTGAGGGTCTAAAAGCTCAGCCGAAGCCGCCAGGTGGCACTGGAACTGTTCCGCAGAAGGCCTACGGATGACTCCTTGAGAAGGTACAGTTTATGCGGGTTTGCCCTATAACCTCGACAACCACCGTATGAAAGTCTTAGCCATCGTAGTACGAGAGAAAACGTTTCGTTACAACGATAAAGAGAGATTTTTTAACATAAATACTACAAACACTCGCTCGAGAATCAATATCCAGGCCAAAATGATTGCCAGGAAAGCGATCGTTAACAAAATGTTTGCATGGCGCTTAGTCCGTAAGCTTAACCATGAACAACCCGCCGCCTGAAGGCCGACTTGCGATAACCTTCTTCTGTGATCTCAATAAAGCCCCCCTGCTAAAGGGTGTATGAATATAAAGGTGGCAAGATTTCAAAACCACCTCCCTATTAACAATACAATTTTATATCGTGAAGCATCTTAGTAAAGACTGTGTTTCTCCCAATAACGAAAATGATAATTACCTGACTATATGCACCAAACGATACTCAGGCTAGGCTTCAGTCTGTTAGTTGTGTGTATCATGCATTCCACGAGACCTTCCATGGCAAAGAAGGCTACGCTTACCCATTTCTAATTTTTCTTACAGAATGTACTTGTTGAATTTTCTATAACTGCCAGTTTGGGGTTATCACTGTTATGTTTGTTTAGAGTTAAACACCTGTCAAGCAGGAACCACACATTAATTACTGAATTCAACGTAGCTACGTTAACGCTAGAGCCGTATAGAGGAATTTACGTAGAGTACGCAGTGCAAAGAACAGCGACAGCTATGGAAGCCGAGCAAGAAGCCAAGTCTTTCAAGTTGTACAGGTTCAGCGCGATCTCGGCAGAGTGCGCAGCGTCTGGAAGTGGCGGCAGCAGTTCAAATGCAGCAGCAGACAATTTGGCCTGAACTTTTGGGCGGGAACGAAGCGATATACGTCGTCAAATCACCCTGCACAGTGTGCGGGGCGCCTTGCGCGGCCCAGAACGTGACACGACGGGTAAAGCAACCACAACAACAGGTGGTTACTGAATTTCGAATCTCTCTTCCTGACGGGCACTTTATTATCACCCGATACGCTTCCGAGAGTGGGTGGCGGCGGCCGGCCAACACAGCGAGAGAGAGAGAGTTCTTAACTTAACATCGCCACACTGCAAAATTACAACATACGCGCGTACTCAGCGTAATTCACGCATGCATGACGTTGATTTTATTAAGGATGCAACTGAAGCGGCAATTGTCTTCCGAGAACGCGTGCACTGTAAATGTTACTCAATCTCGTTCAGGGTAGGCTGAGACCACTTCAGCAGTGTGCCCTGGACGGACGCCGCGTTCCCGCGTTCGACGTCAAGATCAAGGCACCCGCAGATTGCTTGGATCCTGTTGCTGTATATATACATATATATAAACATAATGTATTATACGAAAAAAATGTTATATATAGTGTATGTATGTGTGTTTGCAATTAATGTTAAATAATCCGAAATATATAGGAAGAAAACGCGCAGCAAATATCTTTATTCACATTCCTTTTTATTCAAATAGTTGCTCTTTACAATTAAGTAGCGCCGCTGTCCGTGTGTAGTCGTTTTAATATATATGTATATATAAAGCCCAAATCATTTATACTATGGTTTTCGCTACCTTTTGTCCTATCTATATGGCTAGCATCGGAGAAACACGAACAAAAAAACGAGTATTCAGCGACGATATATTGCGGCGTGGCATTTCTATCAGGCAGTGCTATCGCTCAGCACTTAACGAGCACCGCAACATAATTATCCCGTGTAGTGGTGGTACGTGATCGCAACAATGAGCAAAACTTACAACTTAGCAGTGGAGAGAAGACAACAAGTAATATAAAACCTCGAAACATAACAAACATCACGTAGCGATTTGTTAAGTAGATTGTACCAACGATGTGTAGTGCCTGTAATTTCGACTCTCGATTATACGAGCGGGGTACGCTCGAATCACACGTTGCTTGCTGATCTTTCACATCTTTATCATCTGCAATTTATCGGTTTCGTTACTGTTTTTTCTATAACAGCCAACTGCGGCGGCGGCGACGGTAACAAAAGCGGCTGCCACTGACGCTCCTATTATAGGTGTAAATGTTACGACGCCCTTACAAAACCCACAACGCTTTGGTATTTGGCTGCACTTGTCAGCTCACATCTTGCTACAACGAGACAGAGTCAAGGCAGACGGTGGGATCTAAAACAAACGGACAATCGAGTGTCGTTGTCCACTGTTGCAGCTGCAGCAGCATCAGCAGCAGTATCGATCATCGGACGTTGGCGATTCTACTATACAGACACGTGGTGGCTCTCCCTCCCAGATCTATCTTCCTTTATTGCTGTCATCCGCATATGATACAATGAATGCCTCTAAGGACTCTCGTCTAGATTCAGAGAAGGTGTCGCTTCTTCGTCTCTTCGTATCAATGTTTGTATGTATATATATATATATATATATATATATATATATATATATATAATATATATATATATATATACATACATACATATATATATATATATATATATATATACATACATATATATATACATATATATATATATATATACGTATGTGTTTGACAGTAGATGGTGACGCAGTCAGTTAGCGCATGATGATGGGTCATCAGTTTGTGCTTACGGCTTTCGCGTTCACTTTTCGTCGTTTTTTTTTTGTTTGTACATAATAACGTAGAGCTGATGATGCATGCCCAATAACTTCTAGAGGTGCCGAGGACTAGTGTTGGTGGCGGTGGTGATGACGGTGACTAGCCGGCCCACTTCACCTCATTATCACCACCATCAACGCCATCATCATCACCATCATCATCAGCAGCTTCATTATCATCGACTTCATCATCGTCGTTAGCCTCCTTTAATCAGTCGATACATAGCGTATTTATCTTCGAAAAAGCCTCGAATGGCGACGATCTGGATGCCGCCCACCACCAGCATCACGGCGGCGAGTAGAAACGACAAGCAGTTCACTTTGGTGAAGTTGTGCTCGACGAGGTTCCGATGGCGCGATTCGTGTGCCTTCTGCCACTCCTGGTAGCGTTCGATCTGGTTGAGCAGGTTGTAGAGCCGGCCGAGGCGGGCCTTCATCTTGTCGACCTCGGTGGCGTTCAGGTGTCGTTCGGGCGCCAGCGTCACGCTGCCCAAATCGAACGGGTCGTCGTCGTCGTTGTTGTTGCCGGCTGCCCCAGCGCCTGCACCGCCCTCGCGCGAGCTGCTGTCACTACCGGCCCCGTTGTCGACGAACACCTCAAAGTAGACGAGCTTCGAGCTGAGCATCGAGCGCGTATTGCCCAGACACATGCGGTAGTCGCCGTCGAGCCGCAACTCGAGCCGGTGCACCGCCTCAGCCTTGTCCAGCTCGTGCACCATGACGACGCCGTCGGGCGCCGTCAGCGTGAAGTCGATGCTCATCGACGCGTCGCCGGCCATCGAGCTGCCCGCGTCGAGCACCTGGTACTCGACCTCGAGCACCTGGTCCTTGCGCGCCGTCTGAAAGAAGCACTCGTTTCGGCCGGCCGGCACCGACAACGTGAATTCGGCCTCGTCGCTGTAGCGGCATTCGGCCACCGGCGTCGTGCATAGTGTGGCCACAAGCACTACGACGATGGTCGTGAGGGCAGCAGTAAACGATGTCGGTGGCGACCGTGACGATGGCAAAGACGGTGAAGAAGACGATGAAGAAACCCAGGGCGATGAAGACGATGAAGATGACGACCTCACAAACAGCGCGGCTCTGGGCCCATTGCGACTGCGTATACCGTGGCGGACGTCGCTGTGCCGGGGGTGGTGGTGGTGGCGGCTACGGGGGTGGCTGTGAGGGTAGTGGAAGTCCACGATGTTGTAGGTGTCGTTTTTACTTCTGACGTTGCCGCTTCTTCTACTGCTGCTGTTGCTGCTGCTGCTACTGCTGTTGTTGCCGTTGTTGCTGCTGCTATTGCTGTTGTTCCGGTTGCTGCCAGTTCGGAGCGGCTGCGTTCGACCCCAGTCGCAGGGCTGCGCCATGTTGCACTAGTAGTCGACGCGTAGAGAATCTTGCTGGTGGCGAAGTGAAACAGGAGAAGTCTCTTGCCACCACCACCACCACCACCACCGGCTAATAACAATAATACTAATAATAACAATAACAATAACAACAACAACACACTCGATTGAGTGGGTGGTGATATGGCGATGAAAACAGCAAACACATCGACAGCGGCAACAGCGACAACAACAACTACTACCACTTCAACAACAACAACACCAACAACTACAACAACACCAACAACTACAACATCACACACAGCACCAACAACAACAACATCAATAACAACAACACCACCAACAACGACGACGACGACAACAACAACGACAATAGCCGCAGCAGTAACAATAACGATGCAGAGAAAAAACCGGCCGATCTGTCTAGTTGATGTGTTTGTTGCTTAGTTGAGCCTGCGGCCTGAAAGCCTGGCGAGAAGGTGGGGGCCGGGTGGTGCGTTTAGCCGCGATCGCCGTTGTTGTTGTTGTTGTTGTTGTTGTTGCTGTTGTTGTTCAAAAAAGAACTCGACCAGTTCGGAGAACTGGAGTAGTTCGAGATCGCTCTTTGAGTAACTTGTATATAGCGGCCGCAACAACGGACGCGAGACGTCATGGCGAAACAGCAGCGAGAGAGACTACGCTCTTATTCGAGTGTGTTGGCCGTCATCATTGTGGTGGTGGCGGCAGTGGAGGAGGAGGTGGAGTCTTGCCTGCCTATCTGACTGTATGCAGAGTGCAATGCGATACGGCAGCTCAACTCTCTGCTGCACACGCCCGAGAGTAGTCCTACCATAGAGTAGTATTGGCAGCAACAGCGGCCGAGACCGGCTGACTGACTAGCCGACTGACTCACAGACAAACAGACAGAGATACAGACAACAGACAGAGATACAGACAAACAAATAGACAGACAGATCGAGTACATATTGAGAAGAGAGCACAACACAACACAAGTGTCGCGTGGTGTGGGAGGCGGTGGGAGAGTGGTTGAGGCCATCGCGACAGAGACGAAGTAACAGAGATGACGTGAGAGAGGAAGGAGATAGAAATCTAGAGAGAATGCGATATGGAGATAGTGCGCGACATAGGGTAGAGAGAGCCAGAGGGAGAGAGAGAAAGGGGGCACTTTAGAGAGTATAGTTGTTGTTTATCTGCTGGTCCCGCCGCCGCTGCCGCCTTCTATTTGTTTGATCGCCTGTGTGTGGTTTCTTTCTGTGCTCTCCGACTATCCGACTGTCCCTACTGTCCAACTGTCTGTCTGTGGACGATACAAATCTGACTATAGACTGGTCATCGGGTGGCTACAATAGGCAACAACAACAAATGGTGCTGTAAAATTATACGTTTAGCGAACGACAATAGCTTACGACACGAGTAGGTGGCAACGGGCGGCATGCGGTATGCTAGAGTTTGGTGACCGCCTGATGTTGTTGCTGATGCTGATACAGATACAACTTTTGCAGCCTGCCATCGTCGAGTCGAGACAGAGAATGGGTGGGTGGTAATGGTCAGAGAGATGCAATGTTATAGAATGTAGAGTAGCATTGTTATATTTTCCAGCGAACGGCACTTTGCGAGTCAGAGTATCCACAGAGCCAGACCTATGGCCGTTGACCGCTGGCGGCCCTGAGCAGCTCTCAGACTTCAACTTACATACACATATATGTATAGATATACATTTTTTTTAATTGTCGTTGTCTCGCTCTCCTGCTTGAATGTTATTGTTGTTTTTTTTACCTATTAAAAAGGCTTAAAGTCACGTTTCATATACATGCACTACCCGTTATGTTATAATTTGGAACGGCGGACTGTTCGGCATCTATTGTACAACGTCAACATTACTCTTTTGACTATCAGGTCTGCCTGTTGTGCTTGCCTGCCAAGTCTATCCTCCGTGACTGCGCCATTCAGCGCAATAAGTAAAAAATCAGTAACTAAAGCGGAACGCGAGAGCCTTGTCTCCAAGAAGGGGACATTCAGACTAGTTTAGCAACTACAACAGTAGCCGTGGACAAGACCCACATAGCGGTAATTTGCAGTCAAAGCATCACATCTTGCCTCCAATTGCCACAATAAGAAAATTCTAAGTCGTTAAACGTTTCTCTCTAATCTGACAAGACAGGAAGAGTTTTGTCAATGAATAGAATCATTTAGCGTAACGTCATATACAAAGTTAGGAGTCTTGACCTTAAATTGGATGATCCTGACTGATCTTGAAACTTGATCGATTTTCCCTACCCTTAAGCCACTATCTATATATATATATCTTCCGGGGATATTAAGCCTTTGAGTTATAGTAACTTCAGACTCGCACTCTTCAGATTTGTCTAACCGGCAAAATTCAAGTTAATGTACATTCACTTTACCATTCGCCTCTTGAGCTTCAGCTTGTCTCTGTTAAAAGAAAACAAATTGTGATTGCTAGCTTTCGTTGATAGTGAGGTGTTGGACCATTTCAGTCATTTAAGTTGGTGAGATGTGAGTAATGCCGCTTTCTTGAACTTTATATTATGTTGTTTTCTAGCTCCACCTCGATAGCTTAGAACACCGATCATCACCTGAATCAAAAGTCGTCGTCTCAATTTTTTGGAAAACAGGGAAGAAATTGCATGGTGCAAAATCAGGTGAATAAGCTGAGTGCTTTACCAGCGTGACTCCAGATGCCGTAAGAAAAGCGTTAGTTTTTCAGCTGGTACGTTGTCGTGGTAGGAAAGCCATCGCCTAAGAGACTCTTCCCGGTGAGCGCAGTGAAAACTTTTGACAGTTATTCTGCAGTATACAATCGCAGTCACCTTTTCTTTTAAACCACCGCTACAATGCTCGAGCCGGAATGTCCTTTTTCGTCCTGTGACAAATCACAAGATACTGACCGAGCAAATTTTTTTGGCAAGTCCGAAGATGTCGTGCAGGATCTTATGGAAGGATTTCCTATACACACCGAAAGTCTTCCTAGTGTTGCACATGTTAGGTTTGAGCTCCTATCTATACACACTTCCCAGTTGAGATAGGGCTTCATCCACCAATAATCGATCGAAGCTTTTCAAAACATTCGTCTGCGTTTACTCTACTAAGCTCTTACTAAGTTGTACAAAGAACAGCACGCAGTCTGATTTTTAGGCTCGGCTGTAGTGACATCGACATAATTGTGCTCGACATTTTCTCATACCGTTGTCTGTGAAAGAATCGACTCGAATGGCCCTACTAAACAAACATCAACGAAGATGACGCTATTTGCCAGTGGATTTAATTTTTTATTTTAATTTTTTTATCTAATTTACTTTTTACTGCCAGGGAAAATGCAAAAACTTCTTCTTGTATATGTATATATATATATATATATTCTACAATTGTATCTAAGTGAACGTGTGAACCTTCAACTTGGAATCACTGTGCGTTGAGCTTGGAGTTTTTTAAGATATGATGTGTGTTAAGTTTTATTTGTCGCAATGTGACCGTATGCAATCATGATACATTTTCTTCCTAATATGTGTACGAAGGGCACTAATCGCTGTCGCATATAGGGCCATGATAATATGTCGTTGTACATATGAACTTATATACATAATGCGATTGCGTCTTTAACACGTAATTGATTGAAGTGTTCATTGTAGCTATCCATATTATATAAATTCCTAGCTTCTGCCCAATCGCGTTTAATGCCAGCTGGCCACGGACGCCGACTGTCAAGCGGAACGTCAAGGTCTATATGGACAGTGTAATACAGCCTTAGTAAAGACGGCGAATGCATATGACTCTGTTTGATGGGTTAGCTTCGATTTCAGTCTATCTGTTGTCTGATTGCCTCGTGAAGTAGCTGATAATCTGAACACGACAGCCGAATACTAATAATAGGTAGATAATATGTACATATGTCGACGCACGTGGTAGGTACATTCTCATCTATATACTCCCTCGTGAGGTAGCAACATTAGCCGGCAGCTACGTTTCTCTACTTCACATGTGTCTAGCTAATGAGAACGTTGCATTACATCCTTCCTCTTTCTCTCCGTTCTCTGTCAGCGGTACAGCGTAGTACACGTAGACTATTCGCTCTGATGAAGCAATGTCAGAGCTCCGTTCCGTGAACGATAAATGTTGGCTGAGTCAGCCCGGAAAAAAAACACTATTCAACTCGGGTCAGTCATCTTCAGCTCGGAGGTGTCTCGAGATACGCGAGAAACGAAGCGAGCCATGGAAGGCTAGCGTCGTCAAGCCAGCCAGCTTAGCGGGCTTACGTGTCAATGGTGTCATTGACTTCGCTTCGAGTAACATGCTGCGCGACATGTTCCCATTGAATCCGTGTTGTACAAGGCACTTGCTGCTTCACGGACAGCGATGAACTTCATGGTGCGGCAAAGTACGACCTACTGCTGAAAGCGCTCGCCACTGCCTGCTATGAAAATTTACGGAGCTCGCGACTCGTGCTTCGGTGGTAGATGTCATGCGAGTCGTATAGTTCTGCCTGTTTCTCGTCCTCCTCTTGACAGTTCCGACTTTTATTTCGGCCGCTCGATCAATTCAGCAGGCATGAAACCGCTATCGCCGACAAGTCTGGCTACGACACGTCCCGACGGCTGTATCTCGATATGGGTAATTGAACCGTGTTTAACTGAGAATCTCAGCCAAGCATCTTCAGGAACCTGGAGCGCACGGCACAGGAAATACCTGCAAATAACAGCGTTAACTGATAATTATAAAGACAATTGCATGTACAGTATTCGGTCTGAGCATAGATAAAAGTTGATCTAACTTGTACTTAACAGCCACACTAGATCCAACCAGAGCCTGTAACCACAGCTCTGTAAACACAGGGCCGGTACGTGCCAAGAAGAGAAAAGGAAACGTAGATACGCAGATATCGAGGACAAATTAAATTTCGAGCCGATAGCTTTGGCTATAGATACCGGAACCAATCAGCAGTAAAATATTTGGGCTTATTTAGGGCCTAGAAAGCAAAATGAAGCGTTGACGCTGCGAATTAAATATTTTGAAGGCAACTATCGTCTTTCGCAGTGTATAGATGCAATACCGCTTTCACATTTGGCGCCCTGGCATGAGAAGATAAATTATTGATGCTAACACCAATATGCCTGAACTTAACAACTACAAATTAAAACACTGAGCATTTGCAGTTAAACAAAAATTGTCGGGACTTGCTCAAAGCTCTTCCTTTAATAGAACTGTGCAACCGCCTCACGAAAAGAAGAACCTGTCTATCAGAGAATGCTGCATAAACGCATGAACGACTGCATAAATTACGTACTCTCCCACATGGATCGATAGTGTTATTGTTTACACACTTGTGTCCTTGAAACGAAAGGTGATCATAAGAAAAGCCAGTAAAGTGTTCAGTAATATTTCCGTTGAATAAAAGTTGATGGCAGACTTATTAGCTTATAAACTAGCAGCAACGTTTATAGCAGAGACGTATGAACATGACAAAAGGCGTGTGAGCATGATCTGTCTGTGCAGAAGGCCCTGAGTGTATCGTCCCTTGCTCAAAACGAACAACACGCTTAAGCAGGCGTATAGGACACACATATGTAGTCTCCGATATATATATATATATATATTTTTTTTTTTCTCAGAATACATTTGGTTAGGAAATTCATCAGCACGGCTCAGTTCGTATCTTGGTCGTAAAGTGTCAAATTCGGAAGACTGAGCCATCTGATACATCTGATGCGTAATAGATAGAGAGTTGATCAAAGTAGACAAAGAAGGCGACTAACTGCCAGCATTCTATGAAAGCGGCGCGTGCCAAAGAAACGGAGCGTAAGCGGGGGAACGCACGTGTCGGTGGAGAGATCGGTAGCGAATCAACCATATCAAAGAAAAAGAATCTACCGATCGTGGTGAATGGACAACAATCATGAAAAAGAATCACCAACGTTCGCAATATAAGACAACAAAAAATAAACGATGCACAAACACGACAATAGAACAAAAGAGCGGGTTGGCTGATCACTGGCAGAAAAACACACACATATATATATATATATATATATCTGTGAGAGTGAGAATATAAACGCATACAAACATGGATACATCTATAAATACATACGTCTGTACAGTACCATGTGTGTATGTTGTTGCGTGAAAATTGCTTATCTAGTTATTGAAACTGAGTATTCGCAATACACGAGATGGCGGGCTCACTCTTTGGAGTGAGTCAGGTCAAGTGCCTGATTCACTGTTGCTTCCGTCCACAATCTATCGCTCACCTGATAACATTGGCATGGCAGACTACCAATAGCCGTTCAGGCTTATGCTGGTCGGGCGTGGTGCGATGAAAGTATTTGCGAAAACCGGCCTCAATGCGCGCCCCGTCCTGAAAAAATTTGAACGGCGCACGAAACGAGCCTGACTTCGGCGATGGCGGACACGGTGAACCTTCACGGATAAAGTCCGACATCTCCGTGGACTTCACCCGCTCGTCCGGAAGTTGCCTGCGACAGGGCCGATAAAATTACACACACCGAACCTCAGAAATTAGTTCATCGTCGGTCGTCGATCGTCACCGTTGCGGCCTATTTTGTCTATTTTGCGTTGGCGTATTGGCGTTTTGCATAGATAAATCGAATCACTAATCGCAACTAAAGGCAACGTGCTAAGCCATATCAATAGCGATAGCGACCGCTATAGCTCGATTGATGGCAACTGTTACCTAGAACAACTGTTCTAATTAATAAAGGTCGATATGTAAAGGAAGCCAACGCTACCTAATTTGGCGTCCCACCGTAGAGCCGTTACTTCAGTAACTTCAGCTGCTTGCTATATATGGGGGATACTGAAAACCCATCAAGCGGCGCACTTTGTTGTTATTTAAAAAATGGTGCCTTTATAAAAAAAAAAAACATTTAAAAAAGATGTGCCTTGCTTGAGGCTAACACGTGAAAAAGCATCATTATTAAATTGCTCACTTGAGAATGTGCTCTGCCGTCTGCCGGGCACGGGTCATCGTCGAAATGACGACCTTGTCGAAGGTCAAACCGCACTCCTTCAGCCTCTGACCTGTTGCTATTGCCTGCTTAATGCCAGTGTCCGTGAGAGTTCGTTCCAAATCGTCTTCCGCTTTTACGTTATACTCTCCGTGTCGCACCAGGTAGATATGACGAGACTTGCGGGGCAAACGGCATACCTCTATAGCCTCCGATTCGTTTCTGTAGATGTCGGCCGGATTACGCCGGTCCCAATTAAAATCCCATTTCTTCACCTGCGGTGCCTGTTTCAACTTGACACAGAATAACACACATGAAAACACAGAAATACGTTGCACTTGCGATGAACTTCTGATTATGTCATCAGATATATATATATATATATATATATATATATATATAACGACAATAAGCCGCACGGGGTGGTACTGATTTTCTTCAATAGAAAAGCCACCCAGAATACTGGTTTACTAAACTCATGATGCATATATCTATGAACATATGCACACATATATAATGCGTTAATCATAAAGTTTCGTCGGTTAGTGTGCTTTACTCTATATTAAGCAGATCCTGGAAAATTAAAGCGTGTTATCAACAAAAGTCGTCTCCTATTGTGGTCGTCTATCCTTTAACGAATCATTTTCTATTTTTTCAGTTTTTCAATCTACCAGTTTCAATTCAATTCAAAAATTGGTTTATTTACGGAACTGCATACATTCACTTGCGTAAGTTGGTGTCACAACGTTTTTTTGTTAAAAATACAAGTTGGAACCAAGGAAATCCCTTTTGCGCAATATTGGCTTTCCACAATAGAGTTTTATTTAATACTAATTCATCCGCACTTAACCAGTCGTAGCTACATAAAACGTGCCGATGTATGGGTGCCACATTGACTCAGAAAACGGTACAAATCAAAGAAATCATCGGTACAAATAAAAAAGTAATCAAAGAAAATATTGATCACTGACGACTAGAAATGACTCGTCTACAGCGTACGTCTGCGTAAATCGTGCAACATCACGGTCGGTGAACATGCTTCACGTTAAGAACATCATATTAGATAGGAAACCACTGCGCCATTTTTCATCTAGTAGTGTATATAACTCGGGAAACATTTTTAAAAATATTTACACAGCACAATGTCTTACATTATCTTTCGATAGAGAATCCAATGACTCTTTTACTGTTTTCGTTGTTTATCGCCTTGCTGCGGTCCAACACATTCGTACACGTTCTGATCCACAGCAATCTTTCGCCGAATTAGCAAGGCTGTTGCTAGCAATCCGACAAGCGAGCCCGTAGCCTCAGCTATCATTTTGCCTCGTGTGGAAGCCCAGCACTGTAGATCCTGAAAGAAAAAACAACAACATACTATTATACCAGCACATATGGTTTCTAATATGGGCTTTGCAGATTCATAAGAGCATTCCTTACCCCAGCAGCGGTACTTCCCTATGAATGCTACAAGTTTTACGGCATATACAGAATAACATAGTCGTACAGAATATGATGTATATGTACTCGTATATTATGGCTATTCACACGTGCCAGCAACCACTTAAAACATTTTTTTAATGAAACCTAAATCAATGTATTATGCAGTTTCTGAAAAAAAAGGATAATTCAATAACAACGTTTCGTTATATATATATATATATATATATATATATATATATATATATATATAAGTTTTTTCAGTGTTTGAAATAAAATCAAAAATACATGGTGACAATGACAGTCAGCTGATTGGGACAGCGGCCGTCGAGTTCACATCAACCTACTACCGGCTTGCTGAGAATCAACTTCAAACAATATAATAATCGAACAGGCCTACGATAATGACTCTATGTAACTAACCAGCCTATCAGCCAATACACACCCAGACACACTGCTGTCCCGCACTGTCTTCTGTTTTGCTGCTCTTTGACTCAGTGATTCTACGTTCTGCACTGTCTAAAACACTTCTACACTGATTTCATACACTGTCGTCCATCTGCCTAGAGATGGCGAACATTCGTTGCAGCACAAACATGAATATGTTTGTGTTTGCCGCATCCAATTTTTTTCCGTAACTAAGCAGCACCAGCTGCAGTAGCAATCTCTCCTCCCAGCCAGTAATTGGTGCGACTACTCGATTGTGAGCTTTGATCACCGGCGCATGTTTCTAAGCTCTCTTTCTCGCAGACTTCACCACCAATACGCCTGCGTTCGAATGTTCGAATGAACCGGCGGCATCTGTTGAGTCGATTTTCGAACCGTCAGTCTCTGTCGTCTGCTGGCGTTGCTCGTCGGTCGAAATCTGTCTGCTTTGCTTGCCAACTCGCGTGGTGCGTAAATGCCCGGCCTGTGCTTTATCGCGCAGGTAAACAGCCGCTCTTTGGTTGTCATCTTCTGCTGGCCAAGAAGAGCACAAAAATAAACAACAAATCCTTCTCTCCTCGTCGTCACAACCAAAGCCGAAGAAAAGTAGGCGGGGCTGTATTCTATGGCCAGAATTAGTTGAAGGCACAGTTAACTATATATATATATATATATATATATTTACTATATTATATATTTATATATCTATATTATAATATCTATATATATATATATACTATTCATGCCAGTTATCGCCTGGTACATAAATGCAATTGCCTCATCGTTTAGATTTGTATTAGATTATCTACAAATGAATGCAAACCAACTTAAACAACAGATTTGTTTAATTCGCCGGATGTACTAATCATGTGTATTGGATGAGTTCTTCACACACTTAAAAATACATAAAATCACATTACTAACACCGTTATGCAATATGAAGGATGTTGACACACTCACAAGAGCGGACAGACACGGGCGATAGCCTTTTCTGCAAAATGACCTGAATAGTTATAATTGTTTGAATTTATGTAATATGGAAATTTCAAGCTCAATGAAGAGTTATTGAACTTAAATAAATTTGCCGTCCGGAGAAGACGGTCCAATAAAAAAAAAAAAAAAAATATATATATATATATATATATATATATATATATATATATATATATATATATATATTCAAATATATGTGTGCACCACTATTCGCAAAATGTTCCATAAAGGTCTCGTCAACATAGAGTTAGTTATCTAATGTACACATAAACGTACAGTAATGCTCCATCAAGTCATGTAAGCATTGTAAAACAAAAGAAGTACGCTCAACTCAGCTGTGGTCTTTGAAATAGATCATCTCAGCGTAGCGATGTCTGAACTCATTGCATAGATAGATGAGTCCGGTATCTAGTTATATAGAACCCTAATGACAATGGAAGCGAATTTGCCCATTGAAAAAACTTTTCGGGCTGACCCTCTGCCAAGATTTAACGTCCACGGGACTGTTTTTCACATTGCTTCATAGACCAATCCCCATAAATACAAATGTGCAGCGGTGAGCTTCGAACCCGCGCACCGTTGACTCCCCCGGTTGCGAGGCGCAGGCGGAGTCTGACCCTAGCCCCCGCCAAGATCGAGGGTCAATTCGACCAATGGGCATTTGCGGAGACAGAGATAAAGTTTAAGGCACGCTACCTGGTTGTTCTCCTTGAAGAGCACATTCCACAACCGTTCGGCGGCAGCCATTGAATGTTACCAACACCATTATGAGGTTAATGCCAAACACCTCGAGGCCTCCTTGAAAGGAACCGATGTATGCTGATATCCGTCGCAGAGTCAATCATTTGGTTCAGATCTCCTGTATTACCTGGTACGCAGAACACAATGTGTTGCTGCTCTCTGAAGCGTTTGGGCCTATCAGACCGTAAACACTTCAGCGGCACTCGTGCTATCAGGTAAAACCTAAAAGTTGATGAGAGACGCAGATCATGGGGCAAATCAGCAAAGCCGAAAATAGCAAACAGAGAGGAAACAATTAATACGTTGCAGATCCAATAGACTAGTATTGCGTGGAGAGCGTCCCCGCG